>JAFEMH010007194.1:35000-98857 GCA_022495995.1 Adenophora triphylla var. japonica | reverse complement strand
TTGTTTTCCTTTCACCGTCGCTTATCATCTGGACCGAGCCGAGATCAATCAGGTCCGGCACTGGACTTCTTTCTTCGAACAATTTGCCGCATAATCTGCAGCCATCCCAATCATCTCGGGAGGGGAAATTCCATGGGCCTTAGCATTTGGCACCATCCAGATTCTCGAAATTCAGGGTTTCCGGATCTTCCCGGGCGTCAAGGGAATAGTGTGTTGTGAGCTTCTCGAACTCGGGCCATTGCTCCACTGTGTTAGGAGCCACGTACTCCTTTCCGAAGGGTATACTCACTTTTCATGGCAGTGGTAGCCGGAGGTATCTTGGGTAGGTCCAGGGAACATTCTGACGCTGTGACCGGTGTTAGCCTTGGTTCCTTTGAACTTGTGTGAGGCTATCCTGTAGCTTTAGCCATCCCGCTTAGCAGCAGCGGGCTACTGCGATGTTCTGGTTTGTGTGGGACCCTTCACAAAGTAGCCAAATTAGGACCGAAGGGGAGAGATTTAGGGATTGTCGCCAGGACACTTTCCCTTGCGCAGCCTTCAAATCTTTTTCCCTTTGCAAAGGTCCACACTGGGGCTGAGGCCTCATCCATCCCAGAGCCGTGGCAAGTAAGTATTTTGTCCTTTTACTTCGATGAGTTTGAAAGTTCCTTGTTGGGCGCTTCCCTGGCCCATCGAGGCCAGGTAGATAGCTCATTTTTCTCATCATTTTCAAGACCGGTGGGATCTTTATCCCCGAGTGACCAGATCAGAATCTATGTTGCACACTTGGGCCTTGGGAGGCTCGACCAAGTGAAGCCCGTTAGCATGTGACCTTCCCTCATCATGCTTTGATTTCCGAGATAGGTATCTCCGCCCGTATCCGTGCCCTCTAAAGTGACTAAATCCCCGTAAATGGTCGTCAGGATCCCCATTCGAGACGAATTTCACACACTCGGTGGAGGCTCTGAGGCGACCCCTTTGACTTGCGGTGCAGCCCAAAGGTCTTCCCAAAGCAGTGGAACATTGAAAGTAATCGGGATGTCGATAGCCCGGAATTCCACAGGTATCAATTTACGTCCAAACCAGTTTACAGGTCTACAAAGTAGCAACTCCGAGGACTGCCCGCTTTCCGGTGATGTTGAGTCGTAAGCTTGACGTGTTGTGAGAGCAAGAAGGCTTCAAGTCTACGTAGTCTCTGATATCAAGCAAGCTCTCATGATCTTTGCCGGAAGAATGTTCATTCGGACCCATTATCAACCTTGGGACCCGAGTGGAACGTCGTTCAATCCAGTACTGGTGCATGCATGAAGAGAGGCTCATTATGAGTCAGCCCCAAATTGGAGGGGAGGGTCGAGATCCGTGAAAGTGATTATGTTCCCGTAGTGGATGCATTTTACCGAATCAGGTACCACATCATCGGGAGTAGCATCAATAGGCACGAGAGTGCGAGCTGTGCTTTCTTCCCAACTTCATGGGGATAGGACGAGGTGAGTAGAGACCATGTAGGGAAATGTTGGCCTGTGTTTGTTCAACTGGGTGAGCACGGGATCCTCTTTTTCGGGATCCGGAGTTTCACTGCCTTAGCATAGGGGCGCGATCTTCTTCGGTGCTTGATCTCGTGGCCTTCTTACCTCGCTCTTGGGATTTCCTTGGAAGATCTCGCCCAGATCGGGTCAACAGATTAACTTCCTCATCAGTCGTCTCTTGACTGGATTTCTTCAATGCTGCTAGGGTCAATGGGGGAGCCCTTTTGGCTATTGGCCACTGGTTCTGACTGAGGTGTACTGGCTCCTTCCTGGGCGGCCCTTATAACTGCTTCCCAAGTCACAGGCTTTTGGGTTTGGGGTTGTGTTGTTGCCCCTTGGATGGCCCACAGAGCTAGGGCGTCCTCCGATTCACTCTCATGGCCGGCCTTGCTCATAGTTATCATGCAACAAGAGTCGCTATTGTCGGGACTCGGCGGCTTTTCGATTTCATCCCTTGGATGGCCCACAGAGTTGTGGCTATCAGCCTCCATCTCATCGTATATCCTTTTTCTTTCAGTCTTGCAGGTAGGGCAGCCACAGGTGAAGGATAGGCAACGTTCCCCTTCGGAGTTTGAGGTAGCGGCTCGATAGATCTGTGTCCAAATAAGGAGCACCCGGGGTCCATTGTCGGGCCCTGTAGCAATTAGAAAGGCGTCATGTGGACTCATAGGTATGAAGGCCACTGGGGAGACGTTCAGATCGATAACCCTTTTCAGTGATTGCAGGCATTCGCTGCGCTCGAGCGGCCCGGCTGTGACCCTTACGGTTGTTACGCCATCCGTTCGTGGGAAAGAAGAAAAAGATCCGATAACGTTTACGAATTCTTCATCTTCCGGTGGCTGAAACCCTCCATTTTCGACCAGTGCTTCAATAAACCCTCTCCATTCACCATTCAGGTTCTTATAAGGAACGTTGTGTTCTAGGATTTCGGATATGTACGGATCTGGGCGCGGGCTTTGCTGTCCCTCATCCTCTGGAGTATCCGGGCATTGGCCACAAATGCATCTTACAAGTGACACCTCGTAGGGGTCTGTCTCCATTGGTATCTGATCCGCATTTCCTGGCGGTCCTTCGTCGTTGCTTGCTGATAACCAACCATTGTGCCTGGCTCCCATGGGCTCATGATCGTTCCAGATTGTTTCCGGATCTGGGGCCTCAGTTGACTCTTCACTCTCGTCATCATCATCGTCATCGCTATCATCGGAATCATCTTCCCATACTACCGGGATTTCGGCTGAGAGGGAACGTCGATCAACCCCGTTGGGGGAATATGGGTGCGTGCCGCAGAAATTGTCATATGTTCCCATTCCCGGAAGTGGTAATTGTGACTCAGCTTCTCCTCCCAGAAATTGCGGGGGAAGAGTGAGAGGGGGTGGCACGTATTTGACACCAGGTAGGATATAGAAGGAATCCTCCTCTTCCGATTCTTCACTGTTCTCGGGATCATATTCGGGCTCTCCCAAAGCCAATTTGCAGAAGTGCACTAGCTCCAGATGCTCTTCGGCCTCTTTGCTGATAAGCCCCAGTACAGGCGCTCGCCGGAAGCTTTCTTGTTCGATCTTTCTTGACTGTTCTAACCATCTTGTATAAATGGTTCTCTCATGTTCTGAGTGGAACAGCCCCAGTTCTTCGGTATCGGCCTTCCCTTCACCCGAAAAATAGCGGGCCTCGTATTCTTGCAAGGAGTCTCTGACATGAGACCAAGATGGGTTGATTCGTTCGATATCCTCGAGGCTGAGGGGGAATCCGAATTCAGGATCCTCGACGAGGTTGGCCACGGGTATTTGGGGACCTTCATCAGCATCTTCCTGGGCGTGTGAAGATTCTCCGCATTCAATCATATTCACCTGATTATGGTTCCTTGGCAGCGGATTTTTGACTGTGTTAGGCCCCTCGGGGCCTTCCAACTTTCCTTGCTCTATTAGCCCCTGGATTGCCTTTTTCAGAGTGAAGCAGCCAGCGAGATGTCCGTGAGCTTGATGAAAGGCACAATACTTCATAGTATCCACGGGAGCATTCGGATTTCTGGGTTGGAAATTCTCCAAAGGCCGCGGCAAGCCTTCTTTCACCAGCCCCTAAAGATGTCATTCAGGGCATTCCAAAGTTTTCGAGATTTATGACCCGCGGTCGGGCTCCTTGGTTTCCTGGGAGCAAAAGGAGTCGTGTTATTGCATTCCTGTCCCGCATAGTTAATCATTTCTTTGCCTTTAGCAGGAGCAGGGGCGGTGTTTGGAGGAGGGACCCGATATCTGGAGGCAGGCTGCAGGCCGGTTGCTGATTGCAGGCCTTTTCAAACTTAGCTGCAGAGTTAACCATGGCCCGTAAGTCTGAGTATGGGAAGTGACCGAGGGAGGATCTCAGATGTGGTTTCAAGCATGACTGGAAGATGTCCAGTTGTTCCTCTTCGGAAGGAGGGATGGCCATTTCACTGAGTTTCAGATTCCACCGCTTGTAAAAGTCCCCAACATTCTCATCAGGACGCTGCACCGTTGTTTGTAGATCAACCCTATTTGTTTCCCATTCCAAGTTGGCCTTATATTTTTCTGTGAAGGCATTGGTAATCTGTCCCACGTAGCCCTGGCTTCATGTTTCAAACGGAAGAACCACTTTAAGGCACTCTGGACTTCAAGGATAGACTGAAATAGTCAGCCACTGGCTGATTGGTACATCCTTTGGCTTTCATCGCCAAGGTATACGTGTCCAAATGGGTTTTCTGGGACATGCGGTCCCATCAAAGAGATCCAGATTTGGCATCACGAATTTGTGGGGCAGAGGAACAATGGAGTCCGGGTCTCGTAGGCCGGAAGGCAGACTTCTTGCGCTTCAGCCTGCCACCGCGCTTTCATTTCCTTGTGTTGTTCCATGAACCAGGCCAGATGAGGGTCTTGAGGCGGAACCATGGCATTCAAGCTAGTGGCTGAGCTAGAGAGAGGAGCTACCACCGGAGGCAGACTGGTGGAGGGAACGACCGATCCGGGGACGTAGGTGAAAACCCGACCTGGGCCGAGTTACCCTGGGGAGCATGAGTAGGAGCCCTCGAGCAAAAGGGTAGAACCTCGCGGCTTGCCGTTGATTTTCAACCTGCAAAGTAGGTGGGGGCAGCCCCGATGTGGCCGGATAACTTGGATTTCCAGAGTGGGGCCCGCAAGCAGGCTTCGAGTGCGGGCTGCCGTCTGGATTGTTGAATTGCATGGCTGCCGTGGTGAAGGTGTGTAACCCGGGGTACTGCGGTCCCGGTGATTCGGATGACACCGGGATGGAGGCTTGGTAACCCATAGAAGTCTGAGTGAGGAATGGATTTGTGTGAGGAGCAGCTGAACCAGCACTGTTCTCCGAGGAGGGGCTCCTGACCGTGGCCCAGAACCAAGTTGTGGCGGCATTCCGAACCGCGGGCCGCTGCTGCGAGGGTCCGGATTGATCGGTTCTGAACCGAGGAGGGATCCCGATTAGCCGTGGCATTCCGAGATAGCCCCAACCATGAGAAGACATTCCGCACTGATTTTGCCCCCACTGATTTGTGCCGTCTGGCTGCATGGATCCGCAAGTGGTCTCGCGGCCGGGAGCTGGCTGACCGAAAATCGAGGAGCATGGGTTCTGGTAATGGCACCATAGGAGGTGGGTGGCGGCATCCTGGTGTAGTCAGGGCGACTGAGAGTGGGGTTGGCATCCTCGTCTTCTTCCACGGTGAAGGTGCCATCTGGATTGAGGCTGGCGGCCAGACCGTGACTCTTAATGGCCTCCATAAGGCTGTTTAGCTGTGCTTCCTGTCGTAACCTCATCTGTTCTGCTAACTGATTCCACTGTTGCTCTGTCTGAGGGGTCCCGGGAGGCGGAGTGACGTTATCCCCATCATTACCGGCTGATGCAGACATTCTGAAACCCGGAGTCGGAACAAATGGTGAAGCTGACGATGCGCTTGACTCTTCCCAACTGATCAAACGGTGACCCGGTGCCCGAAACCAAGCTTTGTGCGGAGCTGCGGGGAGAAGGACATGAAGGTTCAGATGGTGGGATTTGAAGGAAGGTGTTTGGGCTTAAGGCTCATGCAACATGCAGTTATTTGTTCACGTTTACTTAAAACATGTTTTATTAACCTAATCGGTTGGAAAAGATTGCTCTTCTTTTTCGCAAACTACTCTGATTCCTGGATCAGTGGGCCCCGTCACTACGTCTATAAGCCCCTCGTATTCCACCTGTATTTCGACCTCCCAGGGTGGACAGCCCCGGGCGAGGGTCCTATAGAGCAAGCGGGTCCCACCGACCGAAAGAAAAACGATCCTAAAAGTCTGGCGGGTAATCGAGTCTTAACGAGCATTCGATGTAAATTACGGACAAAGCTGACGTCGAAAGTCAAGATCATGCCCGAGGGCTCGACGAAAAGTCGACATGGTTTGGACTGATAAGCGTCCACTATTGATCTTGACTTGTCGTCAGTTAAGCCGTAATTAGGCATGGAATAGTCATTAATCCTTGATGACTCAGTGTCAATGCTGGGAGTCAGTGTATAATTTGTGCCAGTCAGAGCCGAAGTCAAGGCGCCGGTCAATATCTTGGTCAAAGTCTGCGGCGGAAAACCGGCAGAACTTCGACTGATTAGGGACCCGAAAGATATTGAGTCGGTATGCCGACAAAGGCTTGAAAGGAAAGGTCTATACACGGACAGGGCATGACACAGACCAGACTAAAAACCAACCGGGTCTCGGACAAAGTGTGTCACGGACAAGTGCATGGTCGACACGAGGCTCCATGGGATGTTTGGGTAGTCCTGTGCTCATCCGAGAGGCGTAATAAGACCAAACGGACCGCGACAAGGATTTCCTCGGGTTAAGGACGTAGTGTGCAGTGTACGGTCACGTGCGCGTAGTGTGCAAGCAGTCTATATTCTTTTTCTGAGTAAAATAGAGATTTTTTATGAGTCTTAAAAATATGATGCATGATTTTTTTTGGAAATTTTCTTTTTTTTTTTGAAAATCCCTTTTTTTTTTGAATTTTTTTTTTTTGAAAATTTTAATGAGCACATAAGCACGAAAATTCCGACAGTTAGGGACATTATTCCGACAGTCAAAATTTTGACTTTCTCCGAGGCGGCCAAAACAACATGAAAACTGTGTAAAAAATCAACACACACGCAAAAATGATTTTCAAAGCCGGGACGGAAGCTTGACCCTCAAAAGCTTTTTTTTTTTAAAACGGTGATACCGGTACGTGGGATTGTTAGACCACAACTTATCCCCGACTCGTGTTAGGAGGCGATAACGGGAAATTTAGTGGTTTCCACCAATATACCAAATACCATTTTTTAAAAAAAAAAAAAGCTTAGTCCCCAGCAGAGTCGCCACTGTGATGATGTTGCCATTCGCGGGAAAAATTCGGTTTTTGCGTTTCTTTGAAAAACCAAACAAAACCGGAAAAAACGGAGTCGCCACGCCATTTTAATTTTGAAGGCCAAAACTTTGAAAAAAGCCCGAGATCAGAGATTTAGGTTCGGAGGTCATGTTACGCGTCGGGAAGGACGTTAGTGTGCACCCGACGCGCCTCGTAAAACGAGTCTTCCAAGCTGAAAATCATTTGTGTGTGTGTGTGTGTGTGTGTGTTTTGGCCAAAATAAGTTGAAACTCAGAAAAGTAAAAATTGGGATATCTTTTTAAGACTTTAAACTGATCCCATGATTTTTTGAAAGATTTTTGGATTGAGATTTGGTACTCAAAAGACCTTTTGAAGTTGAGAGCCATTTCTGCCAGAATGAAAAAGGCAGTGGACCTTTGATTTTAAAAGGGATTCAAGGGTCTTAAAACTTCATAATCTGGATAAACTCAGAGAATGAAAGTTGTTCTAGACACCTTAAATAAGGTTTGTGCGAAGGAATTTTCCATTTTGGAGAAGATTTGAGGGGTCAAAACCTTCTGGAAACCTCAGATATGAGATCTGGATTCCCAGAAGCTGATGAACTAGCCTCTGAAAGAAAATTTGAAAAGAGGAGTTTTACTCACCCAAAAAATAAGGTAAAAATATGTCTGGAAAGCTCTGGATGTTGGCTACAAAAAGTATTTTGTAGTCAACACCAAATTCCAAGTTCATCTGTGTCCAAAAATTAAGACCATGGACTGAGGTCTGAGAAAATTGCTACTGGACAGCAACTTCTCAAGAAATAAAATGTGATTTTAAGGGGGGTTTGGCATCCATGCTTGTCCCCATTTCCCTAGGTTTTGGTTAGTGATCACTAGACATTTTAGTGGTGAATCAACTATACCAAACCATCCTTGGGGTACATTAGGACTAAGCATTTCATTTGCTTGGGAAGGGGAATTTTATCCTTTGAAATCAAGATTTAGTGCTTGAAAATGGTTTTTTAGGGTTTTGAAAGTGCATTTTTGCAAGTAAGCAAGAAAAGCTTTGAAAATAATGTTGATCTTTGTAGAAGATCATCCATGGAGATGGTTTTCCATGGTGATCTTCTTAGATCTAAAGAAAGAAGATGAAAGAACTACATTTTGTAGTTTGAAGATGCATGCATGGATGAGATTTAGGGTTAGGAAGAGGAGGGTTTACCAATCTTCCTTGTGTTCTTGAGTGTTTGGCTTGAGTGTATGAGTGTTTAGGGCTTTAATATGAGAGTGAGTGGATGAGTATGAGTTGGGAAAGATTGGAGAGAAAATGGTGACAATTCAAGTGAATTCTCACTGTTTTCTCTCTATATTTCGCCAGAGGTTCGGTGCAAAATGTGTTCTTCCTCCTTATTTTTGTGACTGGAGGGCTCAATTTATAGCCCTCCTGAAAATGCAAAGGTATCCGCGCGGATAGGTCCAGGCAGCGTGCACTGTTCATTAAATGCAGCTTCAGCTTTGGACAAGAAGAATATTTCTTTTTGAAATTCAAATTAGGCAAACCGATTTATGTTTCCAAAGATTGCTATATTTGGTTTTCTTCTTTTGTTTTTCTTTTTGAGATTCTTTTTAAGGTTTAACCTTAAATAACAATGCCCATTTTACCCTCACTTTGTTAGGAAAGTTAGGATTGTTAGGAATTGTTAGAAATGTTATAACTTTCGTTAATTTTCTAACGAAAATTCTAACAAGCTCAAATTGGAGCACTTACAAGTGGAAAGTCACTTCTCTGAACTGTCCAGTCAACTCCTCCATATGGGCATGATACCGTTGCAGATTAGGGTCCACAGTCTTCCACTTGTTGGAGACTTGGTTGATGATCAGGGCCGAGTCTCCATAAACTTCGAGCTCCTTGACATTTCTTTCTAAGGCAGCCTCCAAACCAGCAATGCAGGCTTCATACTCGGCGACATTGTTCGTGGCAGGAAAGTTCAGCTTGAGGGCTATGGGGGTATGCTCATCTTTCGGATCGACCAATAGCATTCCTACACCATTTCCTCTTTTGTTAGCGGCTCCGTCAAAGAACAATTGCCATCTATTCTCAGGCTAAACTGCAAAGATCCCTTCATCTGGGAATTGGGGTTCAGGCCCTCTGTCTTCATTACTGGGGAAGTTCGCCAGGTGATCTGACAATGCTTGACCCTTGATGGCCTTTCTGGTCACATAGTTGATGTCGTATTACGCCAAGAAGAAGGACCACTTCGATAAACGCATCGAGAGGGAAGGCTTGTCAAAGATGTACTTGATGGGGTCCATTTTCGAGACCAAATTCACAGGGTGGGCTTGCATATAATGCTTCAATTTGCCGACTACCCAGACCAGTCCTGCACAGTGTCTTTTCACATGCCGAGTAATTGAGCTCACTCCCCGTAGCTTCCGGCGACAAAGTAAATGGCGTTTCTACCCGAGAGTCTTTCTTTTCCTCGAGCAAGCATAGCCCCAACCGCCGTGTTCATGAGTAAAGTGAGATAGAGCAAGATAAGAGGCTTCGCTTCATGCTGTGGGGGCATAGTACCGGAGGATGTACTAAGTATGCCTTGATCTCGGTCAAAGGCATCTTGGCATTCTTCGGTCCATTCTCAGTGTCCACATTCTTCTTCATGAGCTTGAAGATGGGCTCGCACATAGTTGTCAACCGATTGACGAAACTACTTCGACAGATCGCAATTTACCCACGAAGCTCTTGACTTCTCGTCTGGGTTTGAGGTGGCCTCATATCCATGATGGCTTTGATTTTTCGGGTCAACTTCTATACCTCGCTACGTGACCATATACCCAAGCACTTTTCCCTTGTCACTCCGAAGGTGCATTTGGCGGGTTTAGTCTCATGGAATGCCGTCTCAACCTCTCAAAGAATTTTCGTAGGTCAACAAAGTGCTTCCCACCCTCTCCTTTGGAGTGGATTATCATATCATCTACGTAGACCTCAATCTCCTTGTGGATCATGTCATGAAAAAGCGCAGTCGCTGCCCTTTGGTAAGTAGCCCCGGCATTCTTGAGCCCGAATGGCATTACTGTATAACAGTAGGTTCCCCACGGTGTGGTGAAGGCTGTCTTTTCTTGGTCTTCCTCGGCCATCTTGATCCGGTTGTAGCTCGCAAAACCATCAACGAAGGATTTGACTTCGTAGTTGGCAGTGGAGTCCACCAGGATGTCTATGTTTGGCGAGGGTAGTCGTCTTTGGGGCTGGCCTTGTTCAGATCTCTAAATCCACACAGCAGCGCACCTTCCCATTGGCCTTGGTTACGGTCACGATGTTGGACAACCATGTCGGGTATTCAATGACTCTGATGAACCCTACCCGCAGTAGCTTCTCAATTTCTTCTTTGACTTGTAGAGACCATTCCGGCTTGATCTTTCTCGCTCGTTTTACTGGCTTAGCATCTGGTGCTAGAGGGATTCTGTGTTCTACTATCGAACTGTCTAGCCCCGGCATATCTTTGTATGACCATGCAAACACGTCGACGTATTCTCTGAGCAGCTCAATCAATCTGTCCCTTTCAACCCCCTGGAAGAAGCTTCCAATCTGTGTCTCTTTAGGTTCCTCAATAGTACCCAAGTTCACACTTATCAAAATCTCCTCGGCAGCTTGGGCCCGGTTTTCCTCTTTTTCTGAAACCTGCTTAAAGATTTCTTTAATGTATTGTTCGTTTAGTGTGTTTGCATCTTGTTCAAATGATTCATTATTAACTGTTGTTAAGTTTTGAGTTAATTTATCATTTGTTAAGTTGGCAATAAAAGGATAATCAGAAAGATTTGTCATTTCATTAAAAATAAGGGGAAATATGACATCGATTACATTTTCATAATCCTCGGGCGTGAGGCCTTCGGATGACTCTGAGGACTGGAATTCAAAGATTCCTGACTCGACTGAAAAGACGCTACTGACTCTGGACCCTACGCTACTTATTGACTCGAGGGGGACTTGACAAGGGTTGGACCGGGATCTCACTCCTTCTTGCTGTTGCCCTGGGGAGTAGCAGTCTTGCCAGCGTTGTCATTTGATTGCACTCTGCGGATCATTATTGCCTTCGTCGACACCAATTCCATAGGAAGTACTCGGCTGATCTGGCGGAATCTCCTTTCTGAACTTAATTTCATCCATTTGTACCTCTGGGGCAGTAGGACCGGTTGTGCTTTCAGCATCTGAGATACAGCTTTCTTCATCCCAAAAGTCTTCTGGCTTGTTCACTCTTCTCTCTACCTTTTCCCAAACAGGGGTTGGGAATGATCCTCGGGAGTAGTAAGAGCCATTACAAACACATTATGCTCATCATGGGTGATGAAGGGTTCTGGAGAGACTTTCATTAACATGGCTTGTTTTACTTCAAACTCGCAGTCTTCATAAGTGAGCCTTTCTTCTGTAATCTTGACCATGGTTACTGGTTCGATGTCGTAGAAAAGAGGCCGAGCTCTGACAACATTAACGAAATCAGTTCCGACTATGGGTCCAAACTGTCCCTCCATGGCGGCGGCATTAATCAGATCTTTCCATTTCCCCTGTAATTCAGCATAAGGAACATTGAATTTCAGGATATCTATGACCTCTGGATTTCCAAAACCGTTTCCATTTTTTCCTCCGAACTCGATCATGTTGACTCGATTGTTAGCAGGAAGAGGATTCTTGACCACATTGGGACCCCGAGGTGGTTCTAGCTTGCCTTCTTCAACTAGGCGAGAGATCAGGAACTTCAGGTAGGTGCAATCATTAGTGTTATGGCCATGATATTTGTGAAAGCGACAGTGTTTGGTCTCGTCCATTCTGATACTGGGGTTCCTGGGCTTCCAGTTTTCCAAAGGTATGATGAGTCCTTGGGCTACCAAACCGTCGAAGACCTTTTCTAGTGGCATTCCGAAATCTTCAGCAGTATAGAAAGGGAGCTTTGGCTTTGCAGCAGCTTGGCTCGCATTCCTGTCCCGCTTTCTCATTCTGAATGTAATTAACAGCGCCAATCATTTCTTTTCCTTTCACAGTGACAGCTGGGGCATTTGACACCGGTGCTTTGTAACGATAAGAACTGGCTGTTCCTGTGGCCGGGGCCATATTGAAGGCATTCTCAAACTTGGTGCCGGCATTTACCATTGCCCGAAGGTCAGGATAGTAGTAATTGCCAATTTGGACTCTTAGTTGAGGTTTCAAGCAAGATTGGAAGATCTCCATCTGTTCCTCTTCATTGAGTGGGGTCATCATTTCACTGAGCTTCCAATTCCATCTCTTGTAGAATTCACTTACTGGCTCATCTCGAACGTTGTAGGGTACCCCGTAGGTCATTCCGCTGGTTTCCCAATTCAAATTGGCCTTATACTTTTCTAGGAACGCTTCCTTGATCTGGTCCCAAGTAGCTCGGGCCTCTGGTTTCACATGCAGAACCACCTAAGAGCCGAACCTTTTAATGATAACCGAAAATGGTCGGCCATTTGTTGCCGCGTACAATCTTTGGCTCTCATGGCAAGAATGTAGCTTTCAATGTGAGTCCGGGGACAATCGGTGCCGTTGAACTTTTCAATTTCTGGCATTCTGAATTTTGGAGGGAGAGGGACAACTTTGCCGGGATCGTGATCCGGTATGCCGTCCTCTTGGTGTTTATTTCCCCAAACTTCTCTTGCATGGACCTAACTTGTTCCATTAGCCAAGCCATGTCGGAGTCGGGGATGGTTTAGGATTGCTCGATTCGGAGAAGGCTTATCTCGATTTGGGTGGAAGGACAAGTAGGTGGCACATGGTAGCCGGTACCAAGGCTTGGGGATCTTTGGAGGAAGTAAGTGTAAACTTTTCCAGGTCCCGTGTTCCCGTGAGACGGGCCGGAGGCACAGGAATTAGGCTCATAATTTCCGAAGTAGGAACAAGGATACGGAACCTCCTGGGGTCCTGTTGGCAAAGTTGGAGGTGGAAGATCTCGCCGTGGCAGGACATGAATTGAAAGGATCATTGAGCTAATTTTGAGGCCTAGGGAATGCCTGGGATGGCCCATACCGAGGAGAGGGAGTGAATCCCACGGGGTAATGCAGAGGCCGCGTAACCGGGATAGCTGAGGCGTTTGCTTTCTGTTGATAGGGAACAAAGCTGGGTCTCATTTGAGGAGGTGAGGGTGTCGGGATCCTGATGGCTTGAGATGTTGGGAAGGACTGAAGAGGGGTAATCCTGGATAAGGGATCGTATGAGGATGGAGGAGGGCATTGGTTATAGGCTGATGGAGCTGAGATGGCTGCTTCTGGAGGCTCATCTTCTATCATTACCAAGGAACCGTTGGGCTCGACCACTATTTGAACTCCATGACGACGAAGCGCTTCAATGAGCGTGGCTTGCTGTTCCTCATGGGCCTTACGACTGTTTTCCAGGGCTAAGGCTAGCTCTTCTTCCCTAGTCATCTGGTTACCCAAACCAGCACTGTTCTCTGTCAAATCGGCCATTCTGACTCTCGAAACTGAGGATTCTGGCGAACTGTCTGAGGATTCTGCGCTAACAAGTCGCTGACCCGGTGTTCTCACCCACTTCTTTCTCGCTGCGGGAAAGGGATAGGAAAGGTTTAGACTCGGGGTAGGTGTTTAGTCAAGGCTCGTGCAATATGCAAATTAGAATCTTCAAGTTTACTTAAAATGTTGTCTTTTATTAATATCTATTTGGTTGGAAAAGGGATTCTCGCCCTTCTTTTTCATAACTACTCTAGATCCTGGATCAGCTGGGTTCCGTCACTACGTCTATAAGCCCCTCGTATTCCACCTGTATTTCGACCTCCCAGGTGTGACAGCCCGGCGAGGGTCCTATAGGGCACGCGGATCCCACCGACCGAGAGTAAAGAATGCTCCTATCGGGTCTAGCGGGTCATAGGACCTTTCAACGCACGAGCGATGCGGATTATAGTCAAGGCAATACCGGGAAAGTCTCGTCTCTCTGCCTTGACGGATCTTTGGCAGAGTTTCGCTTGAGCGAATGACGGTTTCTGACTTTCGGTAATGTCCGAGAGAATAATAGGCATGGGTCGGGCGGTAAAAAGCCGGATGACACGGTGTCACATTGAACTTTGTTGCATACACGGTGCGTGGGTCGGAATCGAAGTCAATGCCGGTCAAGATCTTGCCAATTTTTCCTTGTCGGAATTTTGGCAGAGCTTCGCTTGAGCGAAAGATCTTTTGATTTTTGGCAAAGACTCGGTCTTGACTCTTACGCATTCCGTGCGGGTCAAGGTCAATAGTCAATGTCGGAGTCAAGATCCCACCGATTTTTCCTTGTCGGAATTTCGGCAGAATTTCGCTTGAGCGAAAATCTTGGCTTCCGTTATGAGCTAAGGCTTGACCTTTACGTGAGTATGCAACTGGGCTATATGACACGGACTAGACCAAAAACCAACCAAAAGTCACGGTTTTTTGAAACGTGTGACACGGACTGTGCATTGGTCGACACTGGCTGCCATGGGGAGGTTGGGATGATTCCGTGCGCGCCCGGGAGCATCGTAAGGCCGTCCGTGACTGCAGCTGGAACCACCCTCGGGTTTGAAGGACGTGCGTGCAAAAGTGTATAGGATATATCAGGTGCGCGTAGTGTGCGGTCTCCTAAAAATGTTTCTTTTTGAGTTAAAACAGAGATTTTCATAATGTGTTTTAAAGGAATGATTTTCGGGACGGGGGAAAATGCAACACGTAAGCACGTAAATTTTCTCGGGAGCCCTGGCCGACCATGGAGCTGAGTAGCCCCAAGCTGCTAGGACTGCCAGATTAACCATGATTTTTCCTGGTGGAATTGCCACTGAGGTCGCCCGGTCAGAATCCAAGGAGGATTGAGCCGTACGACTGCATGGATCAATTTTCCAGGTTCCACTCCTTTTGCTATTTTTCGGGTTGTTTCCCGTTTCAAAGTATGCACAGATTCCAAGATGCAAATGATGCAATGCATGGTAAAGAAAGCAAGCACGATTAATGAAATCGGCGATGGGAGTCTAACCCGCTCAAAGGGAAAAGCTTTCTTTTATTTTTTTTTCAAAATTGTTTTTTTTTTCGAAAAGGGATACTGGTACGTGGATTGTTAAACCACCGGTTATCCCAACTCCCACGTCAGGGAGTGTACAGGAAGGGTAAGTGGTTTCCACCTATATACCGAGTATCGATTTTTTTGTTTTGAAAATAAAAGCTTTTCTCCTTTGGGTAGTCCCCAGCAGAGTCGCCAAACTGTGAATGTGGTGCCCAAATTTTTGTTGGATTCACGCGAGTTTGAAGACATCCGAGTTATTTGAAAAACGGAGTCGCCACGCCATTTTGATTACCTCAAAACTTTGAAAAAAAGGTTTTTACTTGGGTTCGGAGGTTAAGTTACCCCTTGGGAAGAACGTTTGGCGTTCACCCAAAGTGCCTTGCCGGAGCAAGTCTCCCAAGATTTCAGTAATCGTGCTTGCTTGCGTGCTTTCTTGTGTGCATGTGTTTGAGAAAAAGGGGGGGAATGTCCCAAGTTGTCTTCCGGACGTACAAACCATTTGTTGGTTGTCGCTCGGGATTCCTTGGAATTTTATGTATTTGGGATTATGATCCCGTCCTCATCTTATGACTTGTGATCATCGCATTTTAACCTCGGGACCCTCGGGACTTGCGTGATCGAGAGAATGACTCTCTTTTGGTCAAAGATGAGGTTCTTTAGAAAAGGAGGGTCCTTAGCCCATCAATCCTACGCTTTAAGACGGTCGAGCTCGTATAGAGGCTTCATACTCTTTCTTAAGCGATAATCGGAGATATAGGGTTCAAGGTTATCCCTTTCCAAAGAAATCGTGAACCTTTAATGGAAGGAACGATGTAAAGATAGGATCTTTTACACCGGTCCGTTCCAAGGTTGGGGATAGGGGAATGCATGATGAAAAATGACTCTTTAATGAAAAGATGACATTTTTGGTTTTAGTAAATGATGCTTTTTGATTGAAAGAAATGATCTTTATGCAAGTGATGCGTAAAGATAGGATTTTTATGCAAATGATGCATTGGAAAAGGTTTTTGAATGCAAAGGATGCATTTTTATTGAAAAGATTGGATTTTTATGTGCAAATGATGCATAAAAATGACATTTTTATTTGAAAATGGGGGTTTTAGGTGCAAAGGATGCACCTTTATGAAAAAGACTACATTTTTATGACAAATGAGGTCTTAATGCATGCAAAAGGGAAAGGGGGTGATAAAGATGTGATCTTTATGAATAAATGCCAAGTCCCAAGCAAGATATATGAATGCAATGAGCAAGTATATCAATTAAAAGCAAGGTTAGGGCGTGCGAGGTTACCAATTGCTTCCTTTGCTTCTTTGGTCGGAGCTAGGAGGAGAGGTTGGTCTTGGATCTTCAAGGAGGAGGGAGGGAGCTTCTTGGCCTTCTTCTTCACCTTCTTGAGCTTCCAGCAGTATTCTTCACGTATTTGGAGTGTTTGTGGGTGACTTGCTATGGATTGTGTGTGTTGAAATGGGTAGAGGAGGGCTCTATTTATAGGCAGTCTGGATAAGGCTAATGAAGCCGTGCGGCTAGGGACAGCGAGCTAATGCAGCCGTGCGGCATTATCCATTGTGACTCAGCATTTCTAGAACCATGCAAGGTGGCAATTTCTAGAACCCTCTTCCTAATTAAGAAAAACGTGTTTCTTAATTAGGAAGGCTCCCTTCAGCCCTTAATTTAATTTGGGACTGTTCCAGAACATTTCCGGAACACTAGGAAGGTCCGAGGAATTACCGGGAAACTTACCGAAATTGCCGGGAAATTTAACCGGAAGGCATGAGCCAGATTTGGGTACTTACACCTACTCACAGGGATTCGTAAGAGTAATATTTACATTATTGATCTAGATTCTGCATGTAGTATTACTAATCTCTGTTTTGCAGCTAAAAATGTGAGGGAGAATAGTTGGCTATGGCACAAGCGGTTGAGCCACTTGAACTTCAAGTATCTAGCAAAGATTGGAAGGGAAAACCTCGTTCGTGGTTTACCCAAAGTGGCTGACCACCATCCAGAAAAATGCAGTGCATGTCAACTTGGTAAGCAAACCGCATCGTCTTTCACCAGCAAGACCGCACCCTCAACTTCAAGATGCTTACAACTGCTTCACATAGATTTGTTTGGACCCGTTACCACTGCCAACATTGGAGGAAGTAGATACTTTAGTGGTGGTGGATGATTATTCAAGATATACTTGGGTTGAGATGATGATTTCTAAGGACGATTGCTATGACATCTTAACCTCCCTCTTTAGACGGCTCCAGACTCAAAAAGAAGACGAAATTGTTAGTGTTCGATCAAATAATGGAACAGAATTTAAGAACAACGGTGTTGCTCAGTATTGTGATGACCATGGGATTGATCACAATTCTCGACTGCTGGTGTTCCACAACAAAATGGGGTTGTGGAAAGGAAGAACAGGACATTGATTGAGGCTGGAAAGACAATGATATCTGAAGCAAAGCTGTCTCAGTATTTCTGGGCTGAAGCAATCAACACAGCATGCTTCACTCAGAACCACTCCCTCATCAACAAAACCTATAACAAGACTCCATATGAGTTATGGAGAGGAAGAACCCCCAACATTGCATTCTTTAAGATCTTTGCCTGCAAGTGCTTTATCCTCTACAATGGAAGAGAAAACAAAGGTAAATTCGGATCTAAGGCCAATGAAGGTATTTTTGTTGGGTATGCTAAACATTCAAAAGTTTTTCATGTTTTTAATAAAACTAGTTTAAAGATAGTTGAGTCTGTCCATGTTACATTCGATGAGCATTCTCTCCTTGAGCCACATTTGGCTCCTAATGTTGCTGATGATTTTGCTGAGTATAATGAAACAGGTGAATCCTCTAGAAGCGGACCTGAACCTCAACTGCAAAATCCAGCACCCTCAACTGAAATTCCCTTAGACCGCACATTCGAAACCGCACCTGAAGTTCCTACTCCAGATGCAACTCCAAGGGAAGAAGATGTTGAGAATTCCCCTATCCAGCTTATTGATCCTCTTCGTCAACTTACATTCCATGACTTCACTAAAGGATCTAACGATGTTCTAATTGAAGATCTTCAGCAAACCTCAGTCCAACCAGACTTACCCCCGGAGGTTCGTGAAGTCAGCAGTCACCCTCTCTCTAATGTGATTGGTGATCTATTTTCCGGTGTTCAAATAAGGAGATCAAACTATGATGAGCATTCATCGCTGTTATCTCAAGTTGAACCCAAGAATATTGATGAAGCACTCCAAAATTCCAGTTGGTTCATTGCTATGCAAGAAGAACTCAACCAGTTTGAAAGATGCAAGGTCTGGACATTGGTGCCAAGACCTCATGATCAAGGAGTGATAGGAACTAAGTGGGTGTTTAGGAATAAGATGGACGAGAATGAAAGCATCACAAGGAATAAAACAAGGTTGGTTGCACAAGGATATAGGCAAGAAGAAGGAATTGCTTATGATGAAACCTTTGCTCCAGTTGCAAAATTGGAAGCTATCAGAATTTTCTTAGCCTACGCCTCGTTTAAGCGTTTCAAGTTATATCAAATGGACGTAAAGAGAGCCTTCCTCAACGGTGAACTGCAAGAGACCGTGTATGTTGCCCAACCACCTGGATTTGAAGACTCCAAATTTCCCAATCATGTCTACAAACTCCAGAAGGCTTTGTATGGACTTAAGCAAGCTCCAAGGGCATGGTATGAGACTCTTTCTAAATTTTTACTAGAAAAAGGATTTAAACGTGGTAAAATCGATACAACTCTTTTTATTGCCAAATATAATGATCATACTTTACTTGTTCAAATATATGTCGATGATATTATTTTTGGTTCTACTAATGAGTTACTTTGTAAGCGTTTCGAAAAGCTAATGAAAAGCAAGTTTGAGATGAGCATGATGGGAGAGTTAACATTCTTCCTCGGGCTTCAAATCAAGCAATGCGAAGAAGGTATTTTCCTCAGCCAAGCCAAATACACCAAGGAGTTGATAAAGAAGTTTGGACTAGAAAATGCAAAAGCATATGATACTCCAATGGCCACCGGCAATAAGCTAGATAAAGATCTAAAAGGTAAGAAGGTTGATCAAACCTTATATCGAGGTATGATTGGCTCATTACTTTATTTAACTGCTAGTAGGCCAGATATCATGTTTAGTGTCTGTGTATGTGCACGCTATCAAGCAGATCCTAGAGAAGCACATTTAATTGCAGTCAAGCGCATAATCCGCTATTTATCTGGAACCACTAAGCTTGGACTTTGGTATTCCAAAGATTCGAACTTCGATCTCGTAGGTTATTCAGATGCAGATTATGCAGCTTGCGCAATTGACAGGAAAAGCACTAGTGGGACTTGTCATTTCCTCGGGAATAAAATAGTTGCTTGGGCCAGCAAGAAGCAAGCTTCAGTTTCAGTGTCAACCACAGAGGCTGAGTATATTGCTGCTGGAAGTTGTTGCTGTCAAATCCTTTGGATGAAGCAACAGTTGGTGGACTATGAAATTGAAGAAGGAAATTGCCCTATCATGTGTGACAACACTTCAATAATTTCAGTCTTCAACAACCCTGTCATGCATTCCAAGATCAAGCATATAGATATCAAGTATAATTTCCTCAAAGACCATGTGGAAAAGAGGAATATACATTTAGAGTATGTGGGGACAGACAACCAGATTGTTGATATCCTCACCAAAGCTCTGGACTTCAAGAGGTTTTCTTTCCTCAGAGGAGAAATTGGTATACTTGAACTTAAATGATTCCATACTTTTTATTTTCTAACTTGTGTGTTGAGTTTAGGTTGAAATTCCTGGTGAGATTTCAAAACCACTCTGTTGAAACCGCATGTACCAAACCGCTCGCAGTCAACCGCCTATAGCCAACCGCACATATTCAAACAGCTTGCTGCAGCTTGACCGCTTGATCTCAAACCGCGTTTCAACTTAGAGTAATTTCTGTCTATCTTATCTTTATTTAAAAAAAATCTGTTCAAATTATTTTATTTTTTATTTTTTAGTCCTTATTTTGACATAAGGGTATTTTTGCAAATGTTTTTCCACGTTATTTCAAAATTTAAATGCATTTAATGCAAAGGGGACATGAGCATTAAAAACACTCATGTCAGCCGTCATAGAGTACAGTGCAGAAGGTGAAAGGGTGCAACATTTGATAATATCAATCATTTTTTCTTAAACAAACTGCCTGCACCCCTTCACCTATATAAACCAAGTTTGGTGAAAATTCTAACTTTTTACTGTCAAACCTCTGCACACGTACTCTCTCTTCTACCAACTTCTCTTTATCTCTCTAAAACCCTCTAAAAACCTCCATCTTCAAAACCATAAACTAAAATGACTTCAACTTCGAAAAGACAAAGAGCATCTGCAGTAACTAGGGCTCCCAAGAAGCCTATCCTTGAGATGGTAACACTTTCTAACCTTAACTCTTTTAATTTCTTAAAACTGCCATTGATAACTCTTGAGAAATTGTTCGTATGCTTGTTCTTCATTTTGGTTGATTATGATCTTGTTTCTCAGTCATTTTTGCTGATTTATGTTTGGTTTTGTTCGGATTCATACATGGATTCAATATATGTTAACCATTTTATGATCCATCCATGTTTTGGGCACTGATTTGATGATTTTCAGTCAATGCTCTTCGAAAACCCACTTCTGTATTTTTCAATTTTCTTGTTGATTCTGGTTACAAGTTGTTATTTTGATGTTATATTGTTAGTATACAACTTGTTAGAATCATTTTGATATGCTTTTTGTTGATTTTGGTTAAGTTCTTGAAAATCTCTGTTCTTCATGTTCATGAACTGTTCTTCGTGTTCTTCATGAAACTCATATAATTTTCTGAAAATTTCTTATGCTTTGGATTCTTTGATTATTGAATAGTGTTTTTCCATACTTAAAAAATTTTAAACTTTTTAAAGAAAATTTTGGAATTCACTATGTTTTGAAACCGCTTGGTTAGAAACCGCCTACATTACCAGTTTCAAAACCGCATGCTTCAATGTTTGAAACCGCGTGTATTATAACCGCTTATGTTTTGTTTCAAACCACATTCTCCCTTTTAAAGCTAAACCGCATCTTGGAACCGCTTTTTCAAATTCTTTTGAAACCACATGCTGTTTAAAATTCCTTTCTTAGCTTTTTGAGATTTTACTTAGTATATAGGCTGGAAACCAAGAACTTCCCCTCCAAAACACTGCTTGCATGTGTGGGATAAGTTTGGATTACAATGCCACATACTAGTTATTTTGTTCTCAAATCCTCATTATTTTTAGTATTCATAGTTCACTTGGGGTTTGAAAATCTTCATTTTCAAAACCACACCATTGCTAAATCGCATGGGTGCTCAAACCGCTTGTGAATTGTGAATACAAAAATGGATCTAACACTTAATATTTTTACTTTGTAGGATCCTAACACTTTCCTGCCTTGCTGGGAAGTTAATGAGGTTGAGCTTAGGAATAATGCCTTGAGTAGGGAGAGTACATTGAGGAAGCCGAGAGTATCTGGGATTCTGTAAGTGCTCCAATTTGAGCCGTTAGTACTTTCGTTAGAAAATTAACGAGAGTTTTAACATTTCTAACATTTCTAACAAACCCTAACCTTTCTAACAAAGCAAGGGTAAAGTGGGCATTGCCATTTAAAGTTAAACCAAGAAAAGAATCTCAAAAAGCAAAAGAAATTGGAAAAATCCGAATTAGGCAAGTTGAAAAACAAACTGCTGGAAATTTTTGAATAATATTCTTCCCGCTCAAAGCCCGGAGCAAAGATTTAATGCACCAGGCACGTTTACAAGGACCTCCGCGCGGATATGATTGATGTTCACAGGGGGTTATAAATTGAACCCTCCTCTCTCAGTTAAAACAACACAATTTGATCACAGCAACGAAACTCTGGCAAAATATAGGGAGAAAACAGTGGGAATTCACTTGAATTGCCACCATTTTCTCTTCAATCTTTCCCAAATCTCACTCACTCACAAACACTTCAAATCACTCTCATACATACTCTTATACATACACTAACTCAAGCTCAAATCACCCTTTAGGAGGAGGAATAGAGAGAAAACATAGAGGACTTCATTGTTATCTACTTGTTTTCTCTTTAACCAACTCAAATCATCAACCCTAAACACATTCAAGCCTCAAACACTCATATATTCAAGCCAAAGCCTCAAAATACAAAGAAGATAGGTATAACCTCCCTCTTCTTACCCTAAATCTCTCATCCATGCATGCATCTTCAAACTACAAAATGTAGTTCATTCTTCTTCTTGTCTTAAGATCCAAGAAGATCACCATGGAAGTCCATCTCCATGGATGATCTTCTACAAGGATCAACATTTTCTTTAATGTGTTCTCACTTTCTTGCAAAGAAAACTCATTTTCAAAACCCTAAAAACCATTTTCAAGCATCAAATCTCATTTTCAAAGGATAAAAATCCCCTTCCCAAGCAAATGAAGTGCTTAGTCCTAATGTACCCCGAGGATGGTTTGGTATAGTTGATTCACCACTAAAAAGTCAAGTGATCACTAACCAAAACCTAGGGAAATGGGGACAAGCATGGATGCAAAAACCCCCCTTTAAAATCATATTTTCTCTCTTGAGAAGTTGCTGTCCAGTAGCAATTTTCTCAGACCTCAGTCCATGGTCTAATTTTTTGGACATAGATAAACTTAGAATTTGGTGTTGACTACAAAATAATTTTTGTAGCCAACATCCATATATTTCCATAAATATTTTTACTTTATTTTTTGCGTGAGTAAAACCCAATCTTTCAATTTTTATCTTAGAGGCCAGTTCATTAGCTTCTGGAAATCCAGATTTCACATCTGAGATTTACAGAAGGTTTTGACCCCTCAAATTACTTCCAAAATGGAAAGTTCCTTTGCAGAAACCCTATTTAGGGTGTTTTAAGCAACTTTCATTCTTGGACTTTCCCCAGATTCTAAGGTTTTGAAGCCTTTAAGTCCATTTCAAAGTCAAGGGTCAACTGCCTTTTTTTATTCTGGCAGAATTGCTTTTCAACTCCCAAAAATCTTTTGAGTGCCAAGACTCAACCCAAAAATCATACCAAAAATCTTGGGGATTGTTCAAAGTCTTATAAAGAGTTCCCCATTTTTGTTTTTTCTCAGTTTCAACTCATTTTGGTCAAAACACACACACACACACACAAAAGGATTTCAAATGTTTGGAAGACTCGTTTTACGAGGCGCTCCGGGTGCACACTAACGTCCTTCCCGACGCGTAACATGACCTCCGAACCTAAATCTCTGATCTCGGGCTTTTTTCAAAGTTTTGGCCCTTAAAACAAAAATGGCGTGGCGACTCCGTTTTGATTTTCAAAAAAAAAATCGGGCATCATCACAGTGGCGACTCCGCTGGGGACTAACAAGTTTTATCTTTTCAAAAAGAAAAGAAAAACTTTTGAGGGTCAAGCTTCCGTCTCAACATTTGAAAATCCTTTGCTTTGTGTGTGTTGATTTTTGCACAGTTTTCGTGTTTGTTTTTGGCCGCCTCGAAAAAGTCAAAATTTTGACTGTCGGAATAATGTCCCTAACTGTCGGAATTTTTGTGCTTATGTGCTTAGGTGTTCATAAAATTTTCAAAAAAAAAATTTCAAAAAAAAAATTCAAAAAAAAATCATGCATCATGCCTTTTTAAGACACATAAAAAAAATTTCTATTTTTCTCAGAAAAGGAAGATAGACTGCTTGCACACTACGCGCACGTGACATTACACTGCACACTACGTCCCTAACCCGGGGAAATCCTTGTCGCGGTCCGTTTGGTCTTATTACGCCTCTCGGATGAGCACAGGACTACCCAAACATCCCATGGAGCCTCGTGTCGACCATGCACTTGTCCGTGACACACTTTGTCCGAGACCCGGTTGGTTTTTAGTCCGGTCCGTGTCATGCCCCGTCTCGTGTATAGACCTTTCCTTTCAAGCCTTTGTCGGCATACCGACTCAATATCTTTCGGGTCCCTAATCACCGAAGTCATGCCGGTTTCCCGCCGCAGACTTTGACCAAGATATTGACCGGCGCCTTGACTTCGGCTCGATCGGCACAAATTATACATCGACTCCCAAAGCATGACACTTTGAGTCATCAAGGATTAACGGTTATTCCATGCCCGATTACGGCTTAACTGACGACAAGTCAAGATCAACTGTGGACATTTATCAGTCCAAATCATGCCGACTTTTTGTCGAGCCCTCGGACACGATCTTGACTTTGACGTCGCCTTTGTCCGTAATTTACATCGAATACTCGTCAAGACTCGATTACCCGCCGACTTCTAGGATCGTTTTCTTTCCGGTCGGTGGGACCCGCTTGCCCTATAGGACCTCGCCCGGGCCGTCCACCCCGGGAGGTCGAAATACGGGTGGAATACGAGGGGCTTGTAGACGTAGTGACGGGGCCCACCGATCCAGAATCGAGTAGTTCGCGAAAAGAAGAGCAATCTTTTCCAACCGATTAGGTTAATAAAACATGTTTTAAGTAAACAAGAACAAATAACCGCATGTTGCATGAGCCCTAAGCCCAAACACCAACCTCGTTTCGCTTCCCGAGTCCGAACCACACCCTTTTGTGCCTTCCATAGTAAGCAAAGTTTGGATCGAGACCCCGGGTCATCGTTTGTTCAAATTTCATTCATTCGAAGTCGATACTTCATCGGTTTCCTCCTTCGCTTCAGCTCAAAGTTTCGTAATGACCAACTCAGAGGAGAACGGTGGGGGACGTACAACTCCACACCCCGAAAATCCGCAAAATGCCGAACAGCTGGAATCGTATGTTGGAACAGATAAGACAAAATCAAGAGGCTCGCATCGCCGCTATTGGAAAGTATCGTAACCTGTGGGCTAGCAATTGTTCACCACCCTAATGGAACCTTTACGGTTGATGCGAAGATTGGAGCCAATTACCCTCCCGGCATGCCAACTACCATCAAATGCCCCGTCCCTTTCGTGTGGAACTACTAATGGGTCAAGCATCCCCAAGCCTATCACTCACCGCCTCTCGGCCTCATCGTATCGATCTTGGTCAACTTCCCCCGGCACCTCCCGGTTTTCCACCTTTGGGTTTCAATCGGCTTGGAATGGGTCAGCTCGCTACTCCAAAACCTCGCCCGGCCCGGCCATCAATCTGGAATTGGTCGGGCTCAAGATATCTCAGCCTCTTATCGCTCGATACTCCTCGACAAACCCGATCTAGGTCAACCCGCCCTGTGTGCCTCTCGTGTCTCACCACCAGGATTGAGCCGGGCTGGCTTTCGCCCGCAGCCTTGAAGGGGCCGCTTACTACTTCACAACATCAGCCCGGTTCGGGTCATCGGCTTGAAGGGGCCGGTTACTACTTCACCGCATCGTCCGGCTCGGGTCACCATCTCGGAATGGGACAGCTGCTTTCTCGTGCTCCATGGTTCGAGGGGGCCGCCTTGCTTCCTCCAATTCTCAAAGCACACCGGCCCCTATGATACCGCAAGATCACGTGGGCCACTGTGCTTTTATCACCACTTCATCGCTCTATTTCCCGCCCTCCGGCTGGGAAGTCCGACAAGGTCAAATGCTCCTCATCAAATTCTCCACCCGGCCGTTACGCAAGCCGCTCCCGCTCATCAAGTACAGTATACACATTTCCCTTGCAGTCATGTTCCTCGGTGCGGTCAAGACACATTCAATCCTACTATTACGATGCCTCAAACCTCATGTTTTCAAGCAGCCTTTTCCGGATCCGCACTCACCGCTCCCCGGTATCCACCCATTACGAGCCATATATCTTCATCTTCGGCAACCGCCGGGCCTTATGAGGAAGATTACGGCCACGCTTTTAATGCTCGGGACCGTCATTCCTCCCACCGCAGTACTTCCTACCGTGGTTTCGTTTGCTAATGCCAATCTTGTGGCGGGGTCATGCAATCCTAATGTTCCTATTGACTCGTCCAATGGATTATTGGTAGAACCAATTAAGAAGGTACAAGAAAAGCCTAGCAACGAGAGTATCGACGATCGCTCGACTCGGGCCATCTCACCATATCAATCTTGTGTATCTCGACACGAATGAAGTTTACAAAAGGTCGAATCTAGACGATTACATTGATGATTACATCAAAAGGGTTCGTGCACGGGAAAAGACTACGAGTCCGAACATGTCTCGCCGCTATAAACCTTACCCTTCCAACACGGCTCCGACATCCGGTAAAGGAAAGAAGGCATTGTGTACAATTGACGGCCCCAAAAGCAACCAAGAAATGGTGGTCCTTTAAGGCAACGAGAACGTTTTGATGATCTTGGGATGCCCATGGGCTTAATTTTCAAGGGCTTAGTAAGGGTAGGCCTTTTGGAGCCTCTCAAGGACTACCATCCAAGGAGCTCAAATGCACCTCTCGACATGAGTAAGCACCGCGCCTTCCATGATCATTATGGCCACACGACCGACAACCGCATAGTCTTGAAGAGAGCGGTTCAAGGGTTAATCGAAACGGGCAAGCTTCGAGCGCCCCAATGGACCAAAACCGGCAAACCCCGTTCGTAATGGTGACCAAGTCAATGACCAAATCTCGAATCCCGAGGATTTGGGTGTTCCCTTAAGAAAAGTTTTAAATAGCTTGCTAGAGCAGGTCTCCTCGAACCCATGAGAAACTATCGCCCCAAGGATCCCAAAATCCCTTTTGACACCACTAAGCATTGTGCTTTCCACCAGCATACCACGGTCATACGACCGACAACCGCATGACTTTGAGAAAGGCGATTCAGGGGATTAATTAAGAAGGGCAAACTCGAGCGCCTCGCTGATCTCAACCCCGCCAATGATCATTTCCCAAACAACGCGAATGTAAACATGATTGAATTTTATGATTCAAACTCGTGAATTCAATGTACTCGACAAGCCGATGATTTAGTCGCAACAAATGTTGAGAATGGATGGTTTGACTACAACAAGCATGTGGCCATGGCAAAGCCGGATTTGGTGAAATGCTTTGAACTCTCGCCTCCGATAAGTTCACGATCGACGCCAAGGTTAAATGGGATGATAATGATCCGATGGCAGATTTGGCGTAAAGCAGTAAGGATACAAGAAATCCGATGATTAGGAAGGAAGAGTTAGTCCCGGCTTTGGAAAACGCCCATAAGATTCATGAAGAACACCGACCCGCTCATCAATGCTCTCCGCCGCCATGGAGTTCGTGTAATGCTTGAGGCGAATGGTTCCCTCGGTCATGGTCGAAGATGAGACTTCGTAAACAAGTGATTTCAGTCCCTTCATCCTATAACTCTCCATCCCACGGCCAACACCTCCCTCCATCCACATATGATCCCTTGCCAAGGACAATTCCTCTTCAGCTCTTTCCAAAGACCTCGTGCCATTAGGGCTCCATCGCCCTCGCCCTCGTAACGAGTTGGGTTCCATCACACCTGCTCTCAATTTCAAGAATACCGCCAGCTTATGCTCCAGCCTTCACATAATCGCTTTGAGCTATGTGGCTATGTTCTCAAGCCTCTACACCCACATGAATGCAATCATGAGTTGCTAAAAGAAAATCCGGATGCCACAAGTTTTCCGTTGTCGTCTACCGGACTTAGTGAATTCACCCGTCGGGCTTTCACTCACTCGCGGCCGTGTTTCCTCTCGCCGATAAGAGTCTTGTTGCGAGTTCCAAGAACTCGAATGTTCCCGTTGATCCCCATGTGGCAATATTGATAGAGCAAGTGAAACAAATGCAGGAGAAGCTTGATCTTATGATAAGTACTAGCACTCCTTTGACCCAAGATGTCGAACTGTGCAAAGAAATGATTCTGTCGCGCAAAATTCAAGTGCCCGAAGTGAGAGAATCCGATAGGACAACCCGCCCTGCAGCACACTTGTCTAATGCCGCCTCCAAGCTTGAGAAAGGCCCGAAGACACAATCGCCTAGTATCACCCCTTTCACTCAAAACAACCGCCGCATCGCCGAATCCTCCCAAACAGAGCCCAATACCCCTCAAGGTCCTCTCGTTCACTTCCTTCCATCAATATGCTCGGGCCGACAAAGTTCGTCCCCGTGACTTTTTCGACCCGTTTCTTTGGACAACTTGTGCTTGCCCCAGCTGCTCCATGGCCTCAAATTCCTCCACTTCCACCAAGCATCATGGGCACGTAACCGATCACCGCCTCGGTCTACGCAATGGAATCGAAGTTAACAAAGATGGAAAGCTCAAGCGTCTTGGCAGTCCAACAACAAAGAGTAGCTAGACTAGGGGCTACCCATCCTTTAATATTAAAACAGCTCTTTTAGTCAACCTTCGTAGGTTCTAGTACTTTCTTCGTTCAATCAATTCCTCCTTGGACATTGTAGTTAATCTCAAATTTTCTATAAAAGAGTCTTTTCTTTTCTCGCTAGACTTGAGACATTATTTGCACACCTACGTTACATTTAATGAAATGGTTTTACTTTAAATGATCACTCGCATTGCTCAACAAATAATCTCTCGGAAATGATTAAGATTTTAATTAATTGGTGCGAGAAAGTCAACTAATGCCCTCCCTATACACTTTCCTCACCTCACAAAGGCCTCCATCAAGCCATACACTTTCCAAAACATATCCCCATCATCACCTTGATCAAGTCAACGAAGGCGGCAACATCAAGGGACAACAAAAGGTCACTTCAAGATCGGGAGATCGAGCCCATATCGAAAAACAGGGGCTTGCCTCCGCCCCCATGCATCAAGAAAGTTCAAGTAGAAGCTTGCCTTCGTCCTCAAGTGCTCAAAAAAAAAAACAAAAGCTTCAAAAAAAAAACAAAAGATTCAAAAAAAAAAACAAAAGCTTCAAAAAAAAAAAAACAAAAGCTTCGAAAAAAAAAAACAAAAGCTTCAAAAAAAAAAACAAAAGCTTCAAAAAAACAAAAGCTTCAAAAAAAAAACAAAAGCTTCAAAAAAAATGAGGCCAAGGACCTAGCACCGCCGATCGAAGGTTTGACATATGGGCAAAATTAAAGCCCGAAGAACGGAAGTTGTCGACACAACAAGGGAGTAGTTAAAGCAACGGCAAAAACATATCATAAGCCCTTAAGCCGCATCCAAAATCTTTCTCCCCGATGAAGGACGACGATCAAGAAGCAACGGAATCGCTCAAAATGACTTGTCAAGGAATCACCTCAAGGCCCGCACCTTATCATCCAAACTTCCTATCCGAGCCTTTTCACCAAAAGTACCACAAATGTTCATACCCCTTTTCTAAAGCCAAACACAGCTCGTACCCGAACTACGGCGACCCGAGCTCCTCACAATGAGGGGAACGTAGGCAACCAGAAATGGTCCGGTCATAGACACATTCAAATCCCGTAAAATCCGGCCTCACCAATAGCCTCTCCTATACACGATCCCTCTTCACCATTCGCCAACTTCGACTCTTGGTATCGCTTGACTTTCTCCTCATGATTAATCAAAATGTTTGTTCATATCGAGATTAGGGGTTGAATAACCCGAACATTAATAAAGGGTTTTAAGCAATCTTGTGATCATTTTGAATAAAACATATTTTCGATGTCTCGACAAGTCTTCTTTTTCTACATTATAGGAAAAATAGAGCTAAACACTAATTTTCTCGTCGCCAGGGGCTTCCCATACACTTTTACAAACCTTTCTAAACTTATGCTCTCTCAAAAGAGTCAAACCCAAAGCGAGTTCTTTTGTGCCTTCACAAATGAGGCCATCAAATAATACAAATCGGGATTCATCCCCACTTTTCGAAAAAAAATTATGCCCCCGCAGTATACATTCCTAAAATTGTCTTGCTTTTTACATTTTCTTCCGGTTGACTAATTGAATAAAGAAAATAATAAAGTAAATATGGAAGGATGGGTTGCCTCTTTTGCTACATGATAATTCAAGAACGTTGGTTCTTCACTCGCTACAAGATGGGTTGGGTCTCTGTTCGCATCGCCTACGTGCCTACCAGGTTGAAGCCTCTCTAATTGTGTCGATTCACAACATGAGACCGAGGCTTTGCCAAGTTACTTCTTCCAAATCAAGACTTCGCAAATACATCTCTTCGTACCAAGGCTCCACCAAGCAAGATGAGATTTGATCGCCATGTTGGTCATGGGCTAGTCAAGTGCAGCTTCTTTGATGTCCAAGGACGAGGACGGAATTTTAACCAAGACCGTAAATTCATCATATTTCTATGGCTAATATTGGAACCCGAGTCCATAAAACTCCTTGTGCCAATCGAATGAGGTTTCGATGTTCATCCTTGGAAGATGTCAGAATTTTGGTTTGACGATTGCCCTCAACCCCGATGGAACTTTCACGGTAGAAGAGGAAAAGGATCCCCATCCCTATCTTGGCCGAGACTGACTACCACCTCCTTCCTCACACTCTTCTCAACTTGCGAATCAGCCATCCTTTCAAATTTCGGCCTCGATATACATTCACAGCTCGCCCGGGGACGGTCGTTTGGGAAACAAATTGACTTCGCTCCGATTTGGGCGTATGGTATGCCTCAAAGCAGCTGGGTCGGCTCGGTATGTCACAAATAGCTTTGGTATGCCTCGCCAGCGGTTCGGGTGCAGATCGGGCCGAGCTTCTCGGCCACATCGGTTTGAAATGCCTTGACAAAGAACCCAGCTTCAAGATGTCCAATCCCCGCACCGCACAAGCCTCACAAGATTCCTTCATGACCGTCTCAACGGACAAAGAAACCCCAAATACGTACTACATCGGACCCATGCAGCCTAACGTAACCGATCGGTTCACAGCTCCTCACGGGGGCAAAATCGGTACGGAATGTCTCCTCATGGTTGGGATACCTCGAATGCCACAGCAGATTGGAATCCCACCTCGCTTGGAACCAATCTATCGTGGCCTTCGCAAAGAACAGCTTTGGAATGCTTCCACAGCCTCGGTCCAGGGCAATGAAGCCCTTCCTCAGATGATGCTAGCTCGCCCGCTCCTCACACAAATTTTCACAAATCCATTCCTAACTCGGGCTTCAATGGGTTACCAAGCCTCCATCCCAGGTTTCCATCGAATCACCAGGGACCGCAGCACTCCCCGGTCATGCACCTTCGCCTATGCAATTCAACAATCGGGGACATAGCCCGCACTTAAGCCTATTTATGGGCCTCACTCCGGAAATCCAAGTTATCCGGCCTACATCAAGATCGCCTCCACCTACTTTGCCGGTTGAAAATCAACAACAAGCCGCAAGGTTCTATCCCTTTGCCCAGTGGTCCTACTCAAGCTCCCCGGTGATTCGGGCCAAGGACAGGATTTCACCTATGTCCCCAGATCGGCCGTTCCCTCCACCCGTATGCCGCCGGTGGTAGCTCCTCTCTCTAGCTCGGGCCGTTGGTTTGAATGCCATGGTTCCACCACAAGACCCTCATTTGGCTTGATTCGTGGAACGACACAAGGAAATGAAAGCACGTATTGCCGAATTGATCGCTAAGAAGTCCGCTTTCCGCCAACGAACCCGACTCCTTTGTTCCCCACAAATTCGTGATGCCTAATTTGGATCTCTTTAATGGCACCGCATGCCCGAAAACCCATCTCGGACACGTATACCTTGGCAATGAAGGTCAAAAGGGGCGCCAATCGCCAGCTTGGCCGACTATTTCGCCTCTCTTTGAAGTCCAAGTGCTCTAAAATGGTTCTTCCGCTTAAAATCCGAGGCCGTGGCTACATGGGACCGGACTACTAGCCAACTTGGAGTGGGAAGCAAATAGATTTGACTCACGGACAACAATGCAAATTCCGACGAGAACATCGTGGACTTTTACAAGCAAGATGGCAACTCCTCCTTTTGAAGAGGAACAACTAGACATCTTTCGATCACGCCCGAAACCACATCTCGAGGATCTCACTTAGCAATTTCCCTATCCGGATCTACGGGCAATGATCAATTCCGGGCTAAATTTGAGAGGGCTTACAATCGCCAGCCGAGTTGTCGCACGGCTATTTGATACCGGGTTTCTTCCACCTCCAACACGACTCCCGAAAAGGGCAAGCATGAGAATCGATCGAAAAGGGGACCCCAAGGACCCAATACAAGCCAACAATCCATTCCCTAAAAAAAAAGTAGTGTGAATATGATTGAAGCCACGAACAAGCCAAGTGCCACTATGGCTAACAGCTTCCCATATGGAAGACACTCTTCGAAGAGAGGATTCTAGTTTCATAGTCGGTATCAAAGATGGGTTTCTCCCTTCATGACAACTTCACCTTGAAGGCTCTCACGTTGATCGATTGGCTCGGTACTTCATCGCATGTCACCAAACCTTTAACCGGACCTCGTAGTGACGCTTTGTCAAACTCCGGGGCTTCATCAAATCATTCAAAGAAAGATTCCGTGGTTTTCGCCATGTCTTTTCCATGGAATGGGGCTTTTATCAAGTCACACCTATCTTCGTAAGAAAGGCCTAGTCACCTCAACAACTATCTTGGAGTTTCAGCTTTAGAACTTGGCATATGGCAACTCCCCGCATCATCAAAAGTTGAGAATTGGGAATCTCCTCATATCGCATTTCGTCAAATCACAACTAACCCAAGCGAAAGAGGGTTCATTCATGTCAACATTCTAGAGCCCGTCGTCGCCTTCAAATGTCCGAGATCGAAAAGAAATTTCAATCGAGACCCGGGTTCAAATCCAACTTCATCCCAAGATCAAAATTGACCTCATCAATAACATGCAATTCACCCGCGACCAAAGGATATCACCCCACTACTCAAAGTTTGTCCCAAACAAATAACAACACATACATCCCCTCTCATCACCATGCATCCCCACAAAAATCTCCCCTGTGGCTCATGTAGCATGCACAAAACTTGAATCAATAGGAACAATCCTAAGTGATTGAAGATCTTAAATTCCCGCCAAAAGCTTAGGCTAAGTGCATCTTCGAAAGCAAGTAAATGCATCATCTCGCAAACTTATGCAAAGTGATACTCTCACAATCATTTTTGGCTCTATGCATGCATCCGTCACCATAAATATCATATATGCATCTTCCTCTTCACTAACGAACGCAGAATTCAAACGTGAAATCAAATCCCCTTTTCGGCAAGGATGATCTTCACCAAAGACGACCTCCAATGTCCACAAATGGATGAAGACGCCTCCAAAGCATCTACGCTTTGGCAAAGACAAGCTCCGGCGTTCGCAACTTGCTAAAGACGACCTCCAATGTCCACAAATGGATGAAAATGTACCCCAATGAAGACCACCTCCAAGTGTCTACCGTTCGGCCGAGACGCCAAGTTCTCAAATACAATTCGGTCGAATACAAATCGGTCAGAGACGCCAAGTTCTCAAATGCAAATCGGTCAGAGACGCCAAGTTCTCAAATACAATTCGGTCAGAGACGCCAAGTTCTCGAAATACAAATCGGTCAGAGATGCCAAGTTCTCAAATACAATTCGGTCAAGTTCTCAAATGCAAATCGGTCAGAGACGCCAAGTTCTCAAATACAATTCGGTCAGAGACGCCAAGTTCTCGAAATACAAATCGGTCAGAGACGCCAAGTTCTCAAATGCAAATCGGTCAGAGACGCCAAGTCCTCAAAATACAAATCGGTCAGAGACGCCAAGTTCTCAAGTGCAAATCGGTCAGGGATGCCAAATTCTCGAATACAAGTCGGTCAGAGACGCCAAATACAAATAGGTCAGGGACGCCAAGTTCTCAAAATGCAAATCGGTCAGGGACGCCAAGTTCTCAATTACAAATCGGTCAGGGATGCCAAGTTCTCAAATACAGTTCGGTCAGAGACGCCAAGTTCTCAAAGGCAAGTGGGTCAGGGACGCCAAGTTCTCAAATACAGTTCGGACAGAGACGCCAAGTTCTCAATCAGATACATCGAGACTCTCAACACTATCAACTACTACACAGCCCCCGCGACTTGCTTTGCTCCGCAGTAAGCACAAAGAAAGGTACGTTAGTCCCTCAACATATCTCAAATGTTGCATGATTACCCTTAGCTTTAAGATATCTCTATCTCCGCAAATAGCGACGAAAGCTTTAGTTCCTTAAGGTGACAATTTCTCCAAATTATCAAAAGGCCTGTGATCCTAGACCTATTCCTAACTGTCCGGTGGATTTCGAACTACGACCAGGCTTGATTCCCTTTTAAGGATACGTAGGTAGCCTATCATTAGGTCCACCACTCGACCAAGACGGTCATCCTTTCCTTCGGCGGAGACGTAAAACCGATCCCTTCAAATAAAGTCCACTAGAGGACCATCTATCCTAAACCATCAAAGGAAATCATTTCAAATCAAGGTTCGAGGCACCTAAAACGCCATCATCAAGGTTCGAGGCACCTAAAACGCCATCATCAGGGTTCGAGGCACCTAAGACGCCATCATCAAGGTTTGAGGCACCTAAAACGCTATCACACACAACACGAGGAAAGCGATAAATCGCAATCATCCCTTAGGGCGACTTCCCAAAAATAGTCAAATCTTAGGGTGACTTTCCCAAAACAGTCAAAACCTTAGGGTGACTTCCCAAAACAAATGATTATAGGGTGACTTCCCAAAAATAGTCGTAGGGTGACTTCCCAAAAATAGTCAAGTAATAGGGCGACTTCCCAAAAATAGTCAAGTAGGGCGAATAGGGCGACTTCCCCAAAAACAGATCGAAAATTAGGGTGACTTCCCAAAAACAGTCGATCATAGGGCGACTTCCCAAAAATAGTCAGACCATACGGTGACTTCCCAAAAATAGTCAAATCTTAGGATGACTTTCCTAAAACAAAAGAGGGTCGACGACTAAAGATAGTCGAAAGACCCGAACTACGACTCGGCTTGATTCCTCTTAAGGATACGTAGGTAGCCTATCATTAGATTCACCACTGCACCAAAATGGTCATTCCTATCCCCAAAGAGCGGATATACAACCCCGGCCATCGACCGAAGAGGGTCATTTCTTATCCCCCAGAGTTTCTTTCAAAGAATCGATCGTAGAACTCGCTCGCCAAAGCCGACATCCTAAAACAAATACCTGTGGTCGACAACTAAACATAGTCGAAAGACCCGAACTACGGCCGGCTTGATTCTCACTAGGGATACATAGGTAGCCTATCATTAGGTCCAGCCACTCGAAAGACACGTACTCTCTCTTCTACCAACTTCTCTTTATCTCTCTAAAACCCTCTAAAAACCTCCATCTTCAAAACCATAAACTAAAATGACTTCAACTTCGAAAAGACAAAGAGCATCTGCAGTAACTAGGTCTCCCAAGAATCCTATCCTTGAGATGGTAACACTTTCTAACCTTAACTCTTTTAATTTCTTAAAACTGCCATTGATAACTCTTGAGAAATTGTTCGTATGCTTGTTCTTCATTTTGGTTGATTATGATCTTGTTTCTCAGTCATTTTTGCTGATTTATGTTTGGTTTTGTTCGGATTCATACATGGATTCAATATATGTTAACCATTTTATGATCCATCCATGTTTTGGGCACTGATTTGATGATTTTCAGTCAATGCTCTTCGAAAACCCACTTCTGTATTTTTCAATTTTCTTGTTGATTCTGGTTACAAGTTGTTATTTTGATGTTATATTGTTAGTATACAACTTGTTAGAATCATTTTGATATGCTTTTTGTTGATTTTGGTTAAGTTCTTGAAAATCTCTGTTCTTCATGTTCATGAACTGTTCTTCGTGTTCTTCATGAAACTCATATAATTTTCTGAAAATTTCTTATGCTTTGGATTCTTTGATTATTGAATAGTGTTTTTCCATACTTAAAAAATTTTAAACTTTTTAAAGAAAATTTTGGAATTCACTATGTTTTGAAACCGCTTGGTTAGAAACCGCCTACATTACCAGTTTCAAAACCGCATGCTTCAATGTTTGAAACCGCGTGTATTATAACCGCTTATGTTTTGTTTCAAACCACATTCTCCCTTTTAAAGCTAAACCGCATCTTGGAACCGCTTTTTCAAATTCTTTTGAAACCACATGCTGTTTAAAATTCCTTTCTTAGCTTTTTGAGATTTTACTTAGTATATAGGCTGGAAACCAAGAACTTCCCCTCCAAAACACTGCTTGCATGTGTGGGATAAGTTTGGATTACAATGCCACATACTAGTTATTTTGTTCTCAAATCCTCATTATTTTTAGTATTCATAGTTCACTTGGGGTTTGAAAATCTTCATTTTCAAAACCACACCATTGCTAAATCGCATGGGTGCTCAAACCGCTTGTGAATTGTGAATACAAAAATGGATCTAACACTTAATATTTTTACTTTGTAGGATCCTAACACTTTCCTGCCTTGCTGGGAAGTTAATGAGGTTGAGCTTAGGAATAATGCCTTGAGTAGGGAGCTGTTGAGGAAGCTGAGAGTATCTGGGATTCTGTAAGTGCTCCAATTTGAGCCGTTAGTACTTTCGTTAGAAAATTAACGAGAGTTTTAACATTTCTAACATTTCTAACAAACCCTAACCTTTCTAACAAAGCAAGGGTAAAGTGGGCATTGCCATTTAAAGTTAAACCAAGAAAAGAATCTCAAAAAGCAAAAGAAATTGGAAAAATCCGAATTAGGCAAGTTGAAAAACAAACTGCTGGAAATTTTTGAATAATATTCTTCCTGTTCAAAGCCAGGAGCAGCATTTAATGCACCAGGCACGTTTACAAGGACCTCCGCGCGGATATGATTGATGTTCACAGGGGGTTATAAATTGAACCCTCCTCTCTCAGTTAAAACAACACAATTTGATCACAGCAACGAAACTCTGGCAAAATATAGGGAGAAAACAGTGGGAATTCACTTGAATTGCCACCATTTTCTCTTCAATCTTTCCCAAATCTCACTCACTCACAAACACTTCAAATCACTCTCATACATACTCTTATACATACACTAACTCAAGCTCAAATCACCCTTTAGGAGGAGGAATAGAGAGAAAACATAGAGGACTTCATTGTTATCTACTTGTTTTCTCTTTAACCAACTCAAATCATCAACCCTAAACACATTCAAGCCTCAAACACTCATATATTCAATCCAAAGCCTCAAAATACAAATAATATAGGTATAACCTCCCTCTTCTTACCCTAAATCTCTCATCCATGCATGCATCTTCAAACTACAAAATGTAGTTCATTCTTCTTCTTGTCTTAAGATCCAAGAAGATCACCATGGAAGTCCATCTCCATGGATGATCTTCTACAAGGATCAACATTTTCTTTAATGTGTTCTCACTTTCTTGCAAAGAAAACTCATTTTCAAAACCCTAAAAACCATTTTCAAGCATCAAATCTCATTTTCAAAGGATAAAAATCCCCTTCCCAAGCAAATGAAGTGCTTAGTCCTAATGTACCCCGAGGATGGTTTGGTATAGTTGATTCACCACTAAAAAGTCAAGTGATCACTAACCAAAACCTAGGGAAATGGGGACAAGCATGGATGCAAAAACCCCCTTTAAAATCATATTTTCTCTCTTGAGAAGTTGCTGTCCAGTAGCAATTTTCTCAGACCTCAGTCCATGGTCTAATTTTTTGGACATAGATAAACTTGGAATTTGGTGTTGACTACAAAATAATTTTTGTAGCCAACATCCATATATTTCCATACATATTTTTACTTTATTTTTTACGTGAGTAAAACCCAATATTTCAATTTTTCTCTTAGAGGCCAGTTCATTAGCTTCTGGAAATCCAGATTTCACATCTGAGATTTCCAGAAGGTTTTGACCCCTCAAATTACTTCCAAAATGGAAAGTTCCTTTGCAGAAACCCTATTTAGGGTGTTTTAAGCACCTTTCATTCTCGGACTTTCCCCAGATTCTGAGGTTTTGAAGCCTTTAAGTCCATTTCAAAGTCAAGGGTCAACTGCCTTTTTTTATTCTGGCAGAATTGCTTTTCAACTCCCAAAAATCTTTTGAGTGCCAAGACTCAACCCAAAAATCATACCAAAAATCTTGGAGATTGTTCAAAGTCTTATAAAGAGTTCCCCATTTTTGTTTTTCTCAGTTTCAACTCATTTTGGTCAAAACACACACACACACAAAAGGATTTCAAATGTTTGGAAGACTCGTTTTACGAGGCGCTCCGGGTGCACACTAACGTCCTTCCCGATGCGTAACATGACCTCCGAACCTAAATCTCTGATCTCGGGCTTTTTTCAAAGTTTTGGCCCTTAAAACAAAAATGGCGTGGCGACTCCGTTTTGATTTTCAAAAAAAAATCGGGCATCATCACAGATTCTGCCCCTCTTCAACAAGAAGCAGAACTTCATCATCCCATCCTTTGTGGACCAGTTCTACTCAACTGCAGTGCATGAAGTCAGGCAGTTAGAAGATGGCCTTAAAGTTTCCTGCCTCACTGCTGTTGTAGAAGGCCTCAAACTCTCAATTGATTACATAGACATCAGGAGAGCCTACAACTTCAGAGTTCCTCAAGCTCCTGAATCTGTGGATCAAGTCATCCAAGATGCTGCTGCAGTGCAAACCGCCAAGGTCAAATCCATGGTTGGTCAGTTTAAGAAGATCCCAAGAAAAGGGTTTGGTGAGCTGATGAGCCACCTAGGATATCTTATTGGGAAGTCATTCTGTGGCAAGACTGGAAACCACAATAACTTTACATCCCAGCAATGGATGTATTGTTCAGCTATCTACATGGAAATAAAGCTGCACTAGCCAAGGATATTATTCAGGGAGATATGTGACAGTGTGGATACTTATCAGTCCAAGAGGAAAGGAGAAGAGAAAAGATGGAGACCTTTTTGCAGAATCCTAACCGCTCTCCTACTGGACTTTGATCATCTTGAAGATATAAGGAAGAAGAATCCTGAGTTGATGATTGACTTTAGGACTGAAGAATCCCTTGGATTTTTGGTATGCCACAACTTCAGGTATGCCAATGGAGATGAATTATATAAATCCCTTTATGATGCAGACACCTATCCAAAGAAGGAGGTGTATAAACCAATGAGTCCTGAAACCGCACCTGAAGCGGTCAGGAAAGCTGGGAAGAGGACCAGGAAGCCAAAGGTTCAAGCTGAATCGCCTGCCAAGAAATCCAAGACCGCTCCCTCTCCCAAACCGCATGATGATGGAGTTGGAACCAACAAATCCTCAAAGAAGAAGGTACCGCTTACCATAGTGGATGAAGATGAAGAAGAAGCTGAAGATCTAAATATTCCTGATTTGGTGGCTAGAGCCAAGAAGGCTAGGAGTGATGTTGAAAATCTGACTGTTGAGGAACATTTGAAATTCTATCAGGAGAAAATTGACAGACTGGCCAAGGAGCAAGAAGAGTTAAGAAATGCCAAAGGAAAGTTAGCCGCTCCTGAATCTCAACCGCCTCCATCCTCAAATCCTTCCCCAGCTCAATCCCCTTCCCAATCCCCAAACAAATCTCCTGCCCAATCTCCTTCCAAATCCAAATCTAAGTCTCCTTCTCCTTCACCAAAATCCAATGCACCCATTCAGGGGGAGACTCCAAAGAAGAGGAGGAAAATGCCTGCAAGGAAGAACTCCAGGAAAGGCAAGCCAGTTGAACCCTCTCCTCCTCCTTCTCCCTCACCTTCACCTAAATCACCTTCTCCTAAATTGCTTTCACCTTTATCCTCCCAATCCACATCTCATTCCCCCTAACATTCTAACTCTTTAAATTCCCAACACTCAAACCAAACCCCTCCTCACTCCAATGCCTACCAGACTTAGATCTCAAAACCCTCTGCTGGTCATGCCACTTCTAGATCAGTTAGAGAGGATCCTACTCCTACCCATTCCCCTAACTCAAACCGCTCCAGATCCCATTCCCCTGCCAAATCCCCAACTCCTCAAAACTCACCCCTAAGACAAAGAACCCCTCCTATTTCCCCCACACTACTCATACACACTCTCTATCCAAATCCCCTCCTCAAAACATTTCCCCTCAAGCCCAAACCTCTCCAACCAAGTCACCTCCTAACCCCTTTGTTCAACCTGAAACTACCTATTTCCAACTGCCTCCTTCTTTCCAAACCGCCTCTACCTCAACCGCCCCTCCATCTGAATACTCTCAAATTCTTTCTACCCTTAACCTTATCCAAAGCTAGCTTATAATAAACCAAGGCCATGTTATTCAGCTAACAGCTTCAAATGCCTCCCTTCAAGCCTCCAACTCCTTCCTCTCTGAATCCAACCGCACCCTTCTTGCCAAGGTGGATTCTCAAACCCTTGAGATGGCCAATCTAAAATCCTCTTTGCTTGATGCCATTAAGGGGGAGAGATCTACATCAATTGCATCCACCTCTGCTGATCAAACCGCTTCTATTTTCAAAACCGCTGCTGTGAACTGCTTCAATGCATTCCAGAAGTCTCTTGAAAATGGTATGATAAAAGCCTAGGGTGATAAAGCCTCCCTTGTTGAGCTCAAAAAAATTCTCAAGGAACTTGGTGAGGACATCTGCAAAGCCATTGAGAAAGATCTCACTTTGCTGAAGAATGAATTCCTTGATATGCTTGGCACCAGACAGCAATCAGAAGCCAACCTCAGATTTGTCCTTGATTCCATGCGAACCAGTATTTTAGAAGAAATGGATTTGCATAAGGGGGAGCTGGAAATCAAGATGAACATCATGAGTGATAACCTTAAAGCTAAAATCAATGAACTCAATGAAGAGGTTAACGACCGCTTGGACAACCTCAAGACTGGATTCAATTCAAAACTTGATTCTACAATCCATGATATGAAATCCTCCTTGAAGGTATTTGTGGATCTTGAACCTACGCAAGAAGCCATCCAAGCCCAAACCGCAGCTGTACAAGAGGAAATCCATACAATCTTCAACTCTCTCTACTCCTCCATACATGTACAACTAGATGAGATCAAGGAAAACCCTGTTGAAAATACCAAAGCGGTTGGTGCCAACAATTCAACAACCGCCCACTCTGTCAATGCCTTGAAAGTTGTGGAAACCACCCTCACTCGGACCGCTTAAGAAGTTAGAAGAATGAGTAAAGCAATGGCTCCAGATCAATCTGCTGCTGGACCGCGTGGAGCTGAGCATGAAGTTAACAAGCTGCGTCGTCATTAAATCGTTTCTTTCCTTGTAACTTCTTTTTGCTCAACTTTGTTTTTTTTTTTGCTTTTTAGACCGCATTTCATTATGTATTTCTTTTGGTCTATATTTTTGTAACCCTGTAATTTTCCTTCATACCTTGTAACTGTAAACCCCTTGAGGTATTAATGGAAATTGCATCATGGTTCCAAAACTTTGTTCATATCAAACTGCTTGTATGTAGAACAATGAAACTGCTTATAGTTTTAAACCTCATTCAAATATTTTCTAACTTAAAATCATTCTTTTGAAATGAAGTTTAAACATTCAGTTTAAACTGCACTTTATACTTAATCTCATATTTTTCAAGTGCACTGAATGCATTTCTATACTTTTCAAATTGTAAGTTTTCTTCTTTAAATAGTATAGAAATCTGTAGCTTAAGCTAGTGTGTGCATCGACTTGGGACATGACTTACCATGTTTATTCTTATGGACATGTTTTTACCAAGTACAATGTTTGCTTTTGCTGTAGTAGGTAATGGCATCAATCAAATAGGGGGAGATTATTGGGTATGCATATTTTAACCCTCCTATATTAGCTTAAGATTTGATTGATACCATAACCTCCCCTCTATTTTAAGGACTTTAGGCCCATATGTAATGAATCTTAGACTTCAAATTTTTAGCTAAGTCCATTTTATAGAATATGATAAATTAGGCTTGAAGACTGGCACAAGACTCATTGGATATGAGGATGCAGTTCAATGTTTCAGACCGCTTCATCCAAAACCGCCTAGCAAACCGCTTCTAGCTAACTGCTTTGTGAAATCCTTTGTCTAAAACCTCTTGTGAATTCCAGTGTGTAAACCGCCTTGTTGAACCGCTCATGCAAACTACACTACAGTTCAAACCTCAAACCACACTGATGTAACCTCATCTTGGTGAAACCGCTCCTATCTGAACCGCTCCTCACCAAGACCGCTCCAATGATTGAAGACTTGAAGTGAACCACATTTAACCGTTGGAATCCACGTCAGCAATATCAAATGTCAACCATCGTGTCTTGTCACGTGACCCAATATCAGAGAAGATCTGTAAGGATCTTAAAAAGGTGACAAATGTCCTAACTACCTTATCTGCAGCTGGAGCCTGATCAGCTTTACCTGCAACTGCTGTACCTAAGGACAAAAGTGGATATTGTGGACCAATGGGAAAGCACCAGTACAGTCCTTTCAACAGCTGTATCCACGGCTAGTTCCTTGGTGATTGGGTATAAATACCCCCAATCTTCATCATTTGAAGATTGCTTGAGAAATTGATTTGCTGTAAGTTCATACGAAGTTGAAGTTCTGCCCAGAAAATTTCCAGTCCTTTGAATCTTCATCTTCTGCTTCAAGAAAAATATCCCAGCCCAGAAATCAAGCCTTATACACATCAAGAATCATTGTGCTCTACATCTCATAGATCTAAAGAGCCTTGATCTTGTTTACACACACACACCTCACTTGTTTAATCACATAGATTATTCATTTGAGATACACTGGTTATAGTCTAGGATTCGATCTTCATAAAATAGATTTTAGATCTGAGTTTGAATACTTTGTAACTTATAATCTCTCTCATACTCAATATAAAATCTAACTCTTAGAAAATCCAAGACTAACCATCTTGGTAGTGGACGTAGATCATTTATCGATTGAACCACTCCAAATATTGTGTTCTTATATTTCTGCATTTATTTTTTCTTGTGCTTATTAACTATCTATCTTTTTCTCTGTTTGATCTTACTTGTAGTTATCCATTATTGAGAATTGTGTTTGGAGTTAACTTTGTCTAAACCTCACTTTTGTTTGTAAACCACACTCTCTATAACTGCTCTATAAACCGCTTTACAAACCGCACACAAAACCGCTTTGTATCTTCCAAATATTCTGCTGTGCATTTTGCAACTCTACATGCAGTTTCTTATTAACTGTAAGAGGTTTTGTAAGCAAGAGGTAAAGTTTTTAAAAGAGGACGAAAAATTTGTAACAGCTATTCACCCCCCCCCTCTAGCTGTTTTTCACCCTTGTTGCCACCTTTGGGACCAACACATTTATCGCAGTCGCATTGTTCTAATTCTCCGTGTCGGCTCATGAACTCTTCGGGTTCTAACTCATCAAACCCTATCGCGTTGGTGTAAGGATTCCTCTCGAATTGGACCATGCTTGGAGCTTGGTCTGCTAGGTAGTATTCAGTCATGTCAGGACCCTCTTCTGGGTTATAGTCCGCCGCCCAGGCGCTTTCCATCATGCTGGTTCCATGGATTGTCTCCAGGTTCCCTTGACGTTGATAAACTTTATGCGCTAGTGTAGAGTTGATGCCACTGCCTTCATCTGGTGTAGCCAAGGTCGTCCCAGTAAGGTGAGGAAGTTGGACTCGAGTTCCACCACTTGGAACTCTACTGACTCCTTTTGCTCGTCGAATTTTAGGTCTAGAGTTAACGCCCCCAAAACGGTGCGGGCCGAGGAGTCATAGGCTCGGAGTACTCGAAAGGAAGGTATCATTTGGGTATAATCGATTCTTAACATTCTCATCGCGCGTGCAGTGATAATGTTGACCGACGAACCATTGTCAACCAACACCTATGAGAGGTCTAAATTGTCCAGCTTGATAATGATGTGGAGGGCCTCATTGTGTCTGTTCTCGCATTCCAGCAAGTCTGTGTCTGTGAAAGTTATTCTTCTTTTGGAACTACCACTTGCTTGGCATGTCTCGAACGGCCTCTTCTCAGGGACAGTTCAATCTACCTATTGGTGTGCCCGGGTATCGGAAAGAAATGTTAGGGAATGGCCATTCCCATGTCTTCTCTTTTGAATTATTCATTGTGGGGGCTGTAAGTACCCCAATGTGGATCGCTCTCCATCCAATCATATGGAAAAAACCAAGGGCAAACTTCCGGAGGTCATAACTCCTTCATACGAACTTCGATTGAGACGTGCCATATATGGTTTGAAAGCTCTCAACGAGAACTATGGAAGTGGTAGATTGAGTCGTGCGACACAACTAGCCAGGGGACATTATAATTACAAAATCCTCTTAAATTCCACGAGATTCCCTTAAATCCTGGAAAACCAAAAATCTGTTAATGGTTGACGGTGTCGTGCGACACAACTAGCCAGAATCTGGACCCTATAAATAGAGGGCTTCACCCCTCATAATTTTCACACCTGCCTCTTCTCCTCTCTCCCCTAGCCTTAAGGCAGCCCCTCTAAGACCATTCGGGGCACTCCCGGTCCCTTTCGGGTCCCTCCGGGGCCTTCCGAGCTCCCTCGCGGTGCTCCGAAGCCCTGCCGAGCACTACCGAGCGCTCCCGAGACGCTCCCGAGCTGCCCCGAGGCACTCTCGAGGTATTCTGAGGTCCCTCGTGGTACTCCGAAGCCTCGCCGATCCATCCCGAAGCCTTGTTGGTCCATCCCGAGGCGTCTCGGCCCTTTTCGAGCTCAACCGACGATCCCGACGCACGCCGGAACTCTGCCCGAGCGCAACCGACGATCCCAACGCACGACGGACCTCTGCCCGAGTCCAGTCAACGATCCCTGCGATCCCAACACATACCGAAACTCTGCTCGAGTACACACCTGACAATCCCGAGGCACGCCGAAGCTCTGTCCGCAGACAACCGACACATCCCGAAGCAATCTCGGTCTATCCCGGAACGCTATTCCATCCTTAAACACTATTTCCCAGCGGAAGACAGACACGAACCAACATTAGTAAGGCTTCCTTCCTACACTATTTCAATATATTTCAATACGTAGTGTACAATGTAGACATCCGATACAGCATGCATTTTTAAAAGCACATACACACACACAACATTTAAAGAAAGAAGGGGTACCGAAAGACTCATTTTTACGAGACGACTCAGGTGAGCTCTAATATTCTAATATTCTCTTCCTGAGGAGTAACCTGACCTCCGAACTCAAAAATCTCATCACACAACAACAGTTTTTTAAACTGATGCCTTTTCTCAATGTTTTGGGCTAAATCAAAACGGTGTGGCGACTCTACAAGCAAAAACGCAGTGAGACACCTCCTCGACCAACACGCAATGCGAGATGCCGGGGCCCGCGCGCGAGCCGGATCCGGGTAATTTCAGTTGGCGACTCTGCTGGGGAATTTTTGTTTTAAAAACTTTTAAACAAAAACAAAAGATTTTTAAAACAATGATGAGGGTCAAACTTTCATTTTACCCCTTTCTTTAACTGTTGTGTGTGTGTGCATGTGCTTTACTTTTTATTTTACAAAAAAATAAAAATACAAAAAAATGCATCAACATACATCTGTGTATATACATTTAAAATTCTTCAAAAACTTCTGTTTTACTCAGAAAAAGAATTTTATGACCGCACACTACTCGCACTGCTGCCTCGGTACACCGTACGCTACACGCACTGCTGCCTCGGATACACTGTACACTACAACCCTTAACTCGGGGTGGTCTCAGTTGCAGTTCCTTTGGCCTTCCTACTCCTCTCGGACGCGCACGGGATCATTCCAAACATCCCATCCTATCCAGTGTCAACCATGCATGCTTGCGTCACACTCTATCCAGACTCGGTTGGTTTTTACCCAGTCCTTGTCCTACAGCCTGGATACATATCCCATGCCGGCCATTTTCTGAGTCGAAGCTCGGAACTCAAGATCCCTTGCGCAAGAAAAGCAATGAAAGGTCATGCTAAAATCTTGACCTGATCTTGATTTCCGAAGCTACACCCAGACGATGTTCCGTCCCGGATATACATCCATGCCTACATAACACCACGTCATCAAGCCTTTAATACGTCAGCCATGACGATATGACACAGCCAACGCCTAACGTTACAGATCCCTTGCGCAAGCAAGGTAAAGAGAGGTCATGCCGAACTCTCGAGGGGTAAAACGAGTGGCTTATAGCCGCACAGATGGTCTCTACTGACCCAGGATCTAGCATAGTTGCGAAAAAGAAGAGCAATCTTTTCCAACCAACTTAGGATTCTGAGAAAACACGTTTTAAGTAAATTAAAACAACAAAAAAAACATTAATAAAAGGAAAAAACGAAAACTGCATGTCGCATGAGCTTTCCCCCTTTATAAAAAAAAGGCCTTCCCATGTCTAAACCTTACCCGTCACCCCCTCCAGCGAACCGAGAGTGGTTGAGAGTACCCGGGAGCCGTCTTTTCAGTATCGAGGTCGCAAGGTCCGACAGCCCCTCCGGTTCAACGGTCCGAACAGTCCGCTATTCTCCCTTGGCAGGATCAACAGATAATAGTGAGGGAAACGGAACCCCGCCACTAATAAACCTCCAGACAATGGAGGAGGTGCTACAAGCCTTCGAAACTCTCAAGAAGCGCCAAGAAGAGCAGCAAGCATGGATCGTAGACACCATGCGCCGCCGCGGAACCGTGGTCGTTCCCCAAACAGATGGGACTTTCGTTCTCATAGAAGATGAAGAAATACCCGCTCCCCCGGGTCCTCAAAGCTATCAGAAGGTCCTGCCTCCACCAAGCAACGAAAATCCGGCAATGCAAAGTAGCTCCCGCTCAAAGCTTCACTCGAACCTTAGTCAAGCAGCTCTGATCTGCCAACCGCAATACAATCAATTTCCCGGCCCTGCGCCCCAAGCTCAATATCACCAGCACACATACGTGCCTGCCCCGCCAGATCCCAATGCATCTCGGTATCCCCCAGGATTCAATACTCTGCCTCTATACGAGTCTCGCAGCCATAACCAAAAATCCCAATGTTTACCCGGGACGGATATCCCGACATTTCAAGCCTACCACCCACCGGTCTGCCACTTAGGGCTAATGAAACATTTCCCCAATTCCCAAACACAACCCTTAGCGGCCCGGGCAATCACGCCCTCAATTTCAACAACCCAGGGTACGGGATGGTATACACTCAACTACCTCCCCAAGACTCCCGAATGGCGATCCCATCTGCCAATCCACCTCCATCTTCGGTTTCCATCCCCGAAAACGGCAGCTTGCCTCTGCCCGCCGACCCTCACATGGCTTGGTTGATCGAACAGATGAAGGACATGCAAGGCAAATTGGCCAGCTCTCGGAAGGACTCCCTCATGCTCACTGATCCGAACAAGGTGGTCCCTCTTCCTCCAAAATTCAGAATGCCGGAAATGGAAAAGTTTGACGGTACAGAATGCCCAAAACCCACATCGACACCTATGTCTTGGGTATGAGAGCCAAAGGGGCAACCCCTCAACAAATGGCGGATCACTTCCAGCATTCCCTCAAATCCACAGCGTTAAGGTGGTTCCTCAACGTAAAAGCAGAAAACCGCTCCACGTGGGACCAAATCAGCGAAATCTTCCTAGAGAAGTACCGCGCCAACCTCGAATGGGAAACAAACCGCCACGACCTGCAGGCCACCGAACAAAAGGATGACGAGCCCATAGGAGAATTTTACAAAAGGTGGAACTGGAAATTGAGCGAGATAATGGACCCGCTTTCCAAAGAAGAGCAAATGGACATCTTCCATTCCTGCCTCAAACCATCTCTGAGGGCCTTGATTAGCCATGACTTCTATCCCGACCTTCGTGCCATGGTCAATGTCGGGACCAAGTTCGAAAAGACGCTGAGCCTACAAAAGACAGCAGCCACTCCTGCTTCCTCCTACCGCTACCAGGCAGCCTCGTCAAATTCGACGCCTGTTACAAACAAAGGAAAGGAGGCCGGCGGAGCAGTCCACTACATCCAGAACGGAGTCCAAGGAAGCCGCGATTAAGTGCCCTCGAGAAATAACACTCCTCCCCGGACGCAACGTTTTCAGCACTTTGACAACTTCGGAATGCCTCTAAGCCAAGTGTTCGAGGCATTGGTGAACCAAAGCATGCTCAAGCCCCTTGAGAATTATCAGCCGAGGAATCCTAACCCAAACATGGATATGAGCAAGCATTGCGCTTTTCACAACTACCCCGGCCACACCACCGACAATTGTGCCATACTAAAACAAGCGATCCAGGGTCTGATTGAAGAAGGAAAGTTGGAATGCCCACGCGGTCCCAACACAGTCGGAAATCAATTCCCCAGAAACAATTGGGGAAAGCAGCAGTGAGAAGCTTTTGACCTTCTCAAGTGCGTAAAAAATGCCATTGAGGAACTGGGTTACCTTCTCATGACCCACAGCCAGCAAAGAAGAAATGGTCCGGAAGCTTGGTCTAACCCCAGTCTCCTAGAGTCTAGCTTCGAAAATAAAAGACCCCGAGTCTGTCGTATTTAAGTTTGAGTCTCTCGAGTCGTCTGACGGCCTTACGCCTAAAGATTATGCATTTGTAACAAAAACCGCGCTTCCTTATGCTTTGAATAAAAGTTCGACCTTTCTGAGTATCCCCTCATTTGCCACTTTAACAAATGATAAATTAACTAATAAAAAACAGTTAATAATGATTCACTTGATAAAGACGAAAACACATTAATGAACAATGCATTAAACAAATCTTTAAGCATGTTGTCAAACGAGAGGAAAATCGGGCCCAAGCTGCAGAGAAGGTTCTAACCAAAATGAATTTGGGAACTGCTGAAGAGCCTACAGAGACGCAAATCGGAGAATTCTCCGTCGATACTTCGCCTAAAGAATATCGAGTCTTCTTCTCCCCCCCCCCCTCTACACAACAAAATCATACAGTCAAACCTCGTAGGTTCTAGTACTGTTCTCATTCAATCAAGTCCTCCTCGGACATTGTAATTAAGTCTTCAATTTTCCATACACAAGTTTTCTTTTTTTTCTTGCTAGACTTGAGACATTATTTTGCACCCCACATTACATTTAATGAAATGGTTTTGTTCTATGTGATCACTTGCATTGCTCAACAAGTAATTCCACAAATGATTAATGCTTTGATTAATTGGTGTGAGAAAGTCAGTCGATAGCTCCTCATACACCTTACCATACCCCACACAAAGGCCTCCATCAAGCCATACACATTCCAAAACATGTCTCCACCATCACCTTGACCAAGTCAACGACGGCTTCAACATCAAAGAACAACAAAAGGTCACTCAGCATTAAAAGATTGACCCCATGTCGACAACAATCTAGGGGCTTGCCTTCACCCTCGTGCGCATCAAGAAAGCTCAAGCAGAAGCTACAAAAATAAAAAGCTCAAGCAGAAGCTACAAAAAAAAAGAGCTCAAGCAGAAGCTTCACAAAAAAATGAGGTCAAAGACCCAGCGCCAACGATCAAGAGGCAATGGATTCATTGAAATTGCCGTCAAATACGACTTGTCAAGGAATCACCTCAAGGCCCGCGCCTCATCATTCAACATTCCGAGCCTTTTCGCCAAGGGCCGCACAAATATTCATGCCCTGGCCCCAAAGCCAATCACTGTTCAACCCCGAATACGTCGACCTGAGCTCCTTGTTTTAAGGGGAACGTAGGCAACCAGAAATGGTCCGGTCATAAACACATACAAATCCACAAACCCGGTCTCATCAATGACCTCTCCTATACAAAAACCTTCTTTCACACCAGACCAAATTCGATCCTTAATACCGATTGACTTTTTCCTCATGATTAATCAAAGCATATCAAGTTTAATTGTTGAATAACTCGAACATCAACAAAGGGTTTTAAGCAAACATGTGATCATTGTGAACAAATCAAGTTTTCAAATGTCTCGACAAGTCTTCTTTTCTACAAAATAGGCAAATAGAGCTAAACACTGATTTTCTGTCAGCAAGGGCTTCCATACACTTTTACAAGCTTTTCAGTGCTCATACTCTCTCAAAAGAGTCAAACCCAAAAGCATGTTTTTTGTGCCTACGTCAAATAAGGCATTCACACAAAAGGGGACCCGTTCCCACCTTTTCAAAAATAAATACGCCCTTGCGAGTGTACATTACAAGTCATTTCTCTCACAAAAGAGGGTCAAACTACGCAGACCTGAGCCTCTCAGTCTGAGGGGAACGTAGGTAGCCTTCATTGGTTCGATCTAAGGAATACACAAAATTCCAAAAATTGATGCCACCAAGGCTCAGACAAGAAGCAAGCAATAGATTTTGCGTCTCGACAAAGCTTTAAAAGTAAATCACAAATCATCACAGTTAAAACACTTCTTGATGAGTTCAAGCACGGTCTACTCTCAAACTCACAACATGCTAAAAGACAACGTAAAGCATTTAACAATTAATGTGTCTGCAATGACAATGAATGGATACTCGCTTGTTTCGTAAGGTCATTCCATGCTACTCGCATTTGGCCCTTCGTCACTCTTTCCTTTCTTCCCTCGTCCCCAACGAGTCTTCTTTCATTCCACATGAGCGAGTTCTGTCTCCCTCATTCCGAGATCAGGAGTCCTCCTCATCGAGTCAAACAATCCAGTAGCTCGCAGAACTTCATTCGCCCGTGCCTCGACCCGGATCTCCTCCCTGCAAGCCCGCAAAAGGGGACCTCTCCCACCAGCCTGGCCGACGCTAGTCTCATAGTCAAATAAAGCGTCTCCCGTGACACCCCGAGGGTAAACCCAAGCTTCGCACTACTAAGGTCGCAAAAAATGAAGAATCTTGCCCCGTAACCGCTGCGCCGCTGCTCCCAAAACCAATTGGGTCTGCCCGACATGCTGCTCATCCAGGTACTCGGTGGTCAATACAACACTCTCCCGACGTCGAAGGAGCACCACAGGAGGGAAAGCGGAATACTTCCAAACCCTCAGAAAATACAGAAAAGCATCTGAAGCTGCCATACAAAAAGAAGCCACCTCCACGGTGGCGATGTCATCCTAGTCCAGCAAAGGCTCTTGCCTCATCCCGAACTGCCTGGAAACAAGCGACGGAACATAAAAAGTGGACCAAGACAAACCCAGAGCTAACAACATAAGAACCTTCCTGAAAGGCCCTCCTAGTCTCAATGCCCCAATGAGGAACCCACCAGCAGATCTGAGGTGTGCCAAGTCGAGCCATTCACCTCTCCCAAGCAGACTGATCCATATCCAAGACAAGAGGTCGCTGAGCAAATGTCTACGGACTAAAAGATGACAGAAGCACAGGCGTTGCTTGAAGTCTCTCTCGCAACCATAAAGCAAGCAAAGCAGGGGCTTCCCCCACACATGAACCGGTCCTTCATCGCCAAGCGATCTATGCTGTGGAAAGTCTCCCCCGAAACTAAGGGAATGATGTCCTCAACAACCCAGCAATGGCCTACCACATCCAACAAACATGCCCCAGGAGACATCACTCCCGCCGTCGCTCAGGAAAATGTCAACGCTGCTTCAGCCCCCAACGGCTCAAAAGCCTTACCAAAGCCATTTTCGGCCACCATACACTAACCACAAACATTTCAAGCTCGTGTGACATGCACAGAACATAAAAAAAGGGAGTAGAAATAACCCCTAAAGAAAAAATAAAAGATTTCATTACAAGCGAATACATTGTGAATATAAATACAAATATTTTGTTGCTCTCCTCACTAACATGCACAGAAAAGAAAAAAAAGAGTCCTACTCTGAGTCATCGGCACCACCGCCTGGTAAAGACTCCCACATCTCGGCCCCTCCGCCAGCCACCTCACCATCCTCGGTGAACTCAGCACCTTCCTCGATCGGATACTCCAAGACGTCTGCAGAAGTCAGAATGAAGAAGGAAAAAGAAGACGAGCCATCCCTCCTCTCCTTGTCCATCACCTGAGGCGTCCTACGTCCTCATCATCTCAGCCAGAGGCCGCACCACGTCCTCAACACCTCAACAACTCGGTCAGAGGCGCCTCCTCGCCCTCACCGCAAGTCCAGACAGAGGCGCCACCTCGCCCTCATCGCAAGTCCAGACAGAGGCACCACCTCGCCCTCACCGCAAGTTCAGACAGAGGCGCCACCTCGTCCTCACAGCAAGTCCAGACAGAGGCGCCACATTGCCCTTACGCAAGTCCAGACAGAGGCACCACCTAGCCCTCACCGCAAGTCCAGACAGAGGCGCCAACTCGCCCTCATCGCAAGTCCAGACAGAGGCGCCACCTCGCCCTCACCGCAAGTCCAGACAGAGGCGCCACCTCGCCCTCACCACAAGTTCAGACAGAGGCGCCACCTCGCCCTCATCTCAAGTTCAGACAGAGGCGCTACCTCGCCCTCACCGCAAGTTCAGACAGAGGCGCCACCTCGCCCTCACCGCAAGTTCGGACAAAGGCGCCATCACGTCCTCATCATTTCAGCGACTTCGGTCAAAAATGCCAGTGCGTCCTCAGCATTTCAGCGACTTCGGTCACAGGCACCTCCTCCTGCAGGTAAACACATCAAAGGTATGTCAATAAACTTCAAATGCAAGACATAGGAGTAATAAACACTACATAAAAGAAGAATCCCAGCACGGCATGATGCCTTTCTAAAAAATTCCCACAAACAAAGTTCCATACAGGATCCACAAAATGCGCCATCAAACTCAACTTAGGTCCAGACGCCTTTGAATAGTCTCCCTTAGGTCCAGACGCCTTAGAATAGTCTCAACTTAGGGTCATACTCCTGAACTAAGTCTCCCTTAGGTCCAGATGCCTTAGAATAGTCTCAACTTAGGGTCATACTCCTGAACTAAGTCTCAATTTAGGTCCAGACGCCTTAGAATAGTCTCAACTTAAGGTCATACTCCTGAACTAAGTCTCCCTTAGGTCCAGACGCCTTAGAATAGTCTCAACTTAGGGTCATACTCCTGAACTAAGTCTCAATTTAGGTCCAGACGCCTTAGAACAGTCTCACCTAGGGTATAGACACCTTCAAAGAAACTCATCGTAAGCCCAAACCCCAAGGCATAAATGCCCCCAAAACACGAATCCCAAGGTGCAAACGCCTCTACAAACAAACTCCAAGGCGCAAACGCCTACGAACACGCATCCTAAGGCACAAATACCTTCACAACAAACAATTCATTCCCCCAGCAATCATCGTAAGCCCAACCTTTCCCCAGCGAACAAAGCACAAGGCAATCACGCCTCCCAAAATCAAGCACAAAGCAAGCACGCCTCACAAAAGGCCCCACCAGGTTCATACTCACGAACCAAAGAACAAACACTTTCATCCCTGTCAGAGGACATCACACGTCCTCATAACAACATAACCTCAGTCGGAGGACATAACAGTCCTCAGGCGCAAATCACTATTCGAAGTCCGAAAGGCTTTAAATTACCCGGTTCGGAAGACCATATAAACCTCCCAAATCACTATTCGCAACCCGGAAGGCTTTAAATTACTTGGTTCGGAAGACCATATAAACCTCCCAAATCACTATCCGCAGCCCAGGCTTTAAATCACTCGGTCCAGAAGACCGCATAAATGTCCCAAAACATTTTCCCAACTTAGGTCATACTCCTGAACTAGGTCCCAACTTAGGTCATACTCCTGAACTAAACCCCAACTTAGGTCATACTCCTGAACTAAGTCCCAATTTAGGTTCATACTCCTGAACTAAACCCCAACTTAGGTCATACTCCTGAACTAAGTCCCAATTTAGGTTCATACTCCTGAACTAAACCTCAACTTAGGGTCATACTCCTGAACTAAGTCCCAATTTAGGTTCATAATCCTGAACTAAACCTCAACTTAGGTCATACTCCTGAACTAAGTCCCAATTTAGGTTCATACTCCTGAACTAAACCTCAACTTAGGTCATACTCCTGAACTAAGTCCCAATTTAGGTTCATACTCCTGAACTAAACCTTAACTTAGGTCATACTCCTGAACTAAGTCCCAATTTAGGTTCATAATCCTGAACTAAACCTCAACTTAGGTCATACTCCTGAACTAAGTCCCAATTTAGGTTCATACTCCTGAACTAAACCTCAACTTAGGTCATACTCCTGAACTAAGTCCCAATTTAGGTTCATACTCCTGAACTAAACCTCAACATAGGTCATACTCCTGAACTAAGTCCCAATTTAGGTTCATACTCCTGAACTTAACCCCAACTTAGGGTCATACTCCTGGACTAAGTCTCAATTTAGGTATAGATGCCTTCAAACAATCTCACTCATGACACCACCACGTCCACACAAACCTCATCTCAGGACACCACCACGTCCTTAACCCTCCGACCTTAGCAGTCACCTCACGCACGAACTACGATTGGCTTGATTCCCACTCAGAGATACGTAGGAATCCTATAAAAGGGTCCAACAATCCGACCAACCTGGTCATCTTCTGTCTCCCAACAAGCAATCCAGATCAGGACCCTTATCTTATCGACGACCCCACTTCCTTCATAAGTGACGTCGCCGAGGGGCTTCTGTAAGTACCCCAATGTGGATCACTCTCCATCCAAGCATACGGAAAAAACCAAGGGCGAACTTCCGGAGGTCATAACTCCTTCATACGAACTCCAATTGAGACGTGCCATATATGATTTGAAAGCTCTCGACGAGAAATATGGAAGTGGTAGGTTGAGTCGTGCGACACAACTAGCCAGGGGACATAATAATTTCAAAATCCCCTTAAAGTCCATGAGATTCCCTTAAATCCTGGAAAACCAAAAATCTGGTAATGGTTGACAGTGTCGTGCGACACAACTAGCCAGAATCTGGACCCTATAAATAGAGGGCTTCACCCCTCATAATTTTCACACATCCCTCTTCTCCTCTCTCCCCTAGCCTTCAGGAAGCCCCTCTAAGACCCTTCGGGGCACTCCCGGTCCCTTTCGGTTCCTTCTGGGGCCTTCCGACCTCTCTCGCGGTGCTCCGAAGCCCTGCCGAGCACTACCGAGCGCTCCCGAGATGCTCCCGAGCTGCCCCGAGGCACTCTCGAGGTATTCTGAGGCCCCTCGTGGTACTCCGAAGCCTCGCTGATCCATCCCGAAGCCTTGCTGGTCCATCCCGAGGAGTCTCGGCCCTTTCCGAGCTCAACCGACGATCCCGACGCACGCCTAAACTCTGCCCGAGCGCAACTGACGATCCCAACGCACGACGGACCTCTGCACGAGTCCAGTCAACGATCCCTGTGATCCCAACGCATGCGGAAACTCTGCTCGAGTACACACCTGACAATCCCGAGGCACGCTGAAGCTCTGTCCGCAGACAGCCGGCACATCCCGAAGCAATCCCGGTCTATCCCGGAACACTATTCCATCCTCAAACACTATTTTCCAGCGGAAGACAGACACGAACCAACATTGGTAAGGCTTCCTACACTATTTCAATACATTTCAATACGTAGTGTACAATGTAGACATCCGATACAGCATGCATTTCTAAAAGCACATACACACACACACAACATTTAAAGAAAGAAGGGGTACCGAAAGACTCGTTTTTACGAGACAACTAGGGTGAGCTCTAATATTCTAATATTCTCTTCCCGAGGAGTAACCTGACCTCCGAACTCAAATATCTCATCACACAACAACGTTTTTTAAATTGATGCCTTTTTTCAATGTTTTGGGCTAAATCAAAATGGCGTGGCGACTCTACAAGCAAAAATGCAGCGAGACACCTCCTCGACCAACACGCAATGCGAGATGCCGGGCCCCGTGCACGAGCCGGATCCGGGTAATTTCAGGGGCCCCAGATTCTATTTTCACGCCTCCAGTCGTCGAGGGACAGCATGTTTATGGACCCGACCATTGCAGAGGACTCGTTAAGCGCCACCATATTTACCCAAGGTTGTTGGAGAGTAGCAGGCTGCAAGACCCACTGAACCAGAAGAACTATCAGACCTAAATGCTGAAAGAACGGCACCCGGGGACTCTCAACCACTCTCGGTTTAATGCTTCCGCCACGTGAACAGTGAACAAAGCCAATATCCCTAAGTCAAGATCGGGTTAAAAATTTGGCATGACCTTTTTTTTGCCTTGCTTTTGCAAGGGATCTTTGACTTTAGGTTTTGACTAAGTCATATTTTTCATGGATGACGCATTAAAGGCTGGATGACATGGTGTCACATTGGGCGTTGATGTATATCCAGTATAGGTCAGTTTTCGAGCTAACGCTATAAGTCAAGATTGGGTCAACAGATGATTCTGCCGAGCTTGCTTGCGCAAGTGACCTTGACTTTTAGGTTTTGACTCAGAAAATGATTGACATGGGATATACATCTAAGCTTTATGACACGGACTGGGTCAAAAACCAACCAAGTCTTGGGACAGAGTGTGATGCAAATAGTGCATGGTTGACACTGGCGAGGATGGGAAGTTTGGAATGATCCCGTGAGCGCAAGAAAGGCGTAGGAACACCTTTCGAACTGCAACTGAGATCATCCCGGGTTTGGGGTTGTAGTGTGAAAGTGTAGAGGACAAGAGTGTGCGTAGTGTACGGTCACTAGCATTCTTTTTTTAGTAAAACATGAGTTATTTGCAGAATGTGTTTTAAAGATATGAAGACAAATATATTATGATGCATTTTTTTTCTCTTTTTTTTAATAAGCAAGACAAAAAAGAAAAAGTAAAACACACACACACACACACACACAATAGTCACAGAAAAGGGTAAAACGAAAGTTTGACCCACATCATGTTTTAAAAATCGTTTAGAAGTTTTTAAAACAAGTACATCTCCAGCGGAGTCGCCAGCTGAAATTACCCGATCTGGACGCGCCCGACGCTGGGTCGCGCCGGGGCGAAAAGAGTTTTTTTTCATTCAAAAGATGGGATGGATTGATTTCTTTGAAAAGTAGAATCGCCACACCGTTTTGATTATGCCCAAAACATTGGAAAAAAGGCTTTTTTGTTGTGTGATGAGATTTTTGAGTTCGGAGGTCAGGTTACGCCTCGGGAAGAGAATTTTGAGCTCACCCGAAACTCCTCATATACATGAGTCTTTCTAAACTTTTTTTTGAAAATTGTGTTTGTGTGTTTTAAGAAATAAAATGCATTTGGATATACGGAACCGGAACAAACCACTATCTCCGTCAGACCTCCATTTTTGTGCACATTGCGTATGGAAGATCTTTTAGGATCATTTAGATGGTTTGGGTCTTACATATATAGTTAATAAAGACTACATTATAAACAATATATTTTAAGCAATAATGTATTTAAGGACTTGGAAATTAAAGCATTTATTTAAAGTTTGGAAGGAGATCTCACCAATGTTGGTTTCTTTCTATCGTCCTCGGGGGAATGTGGTTGATTTGTGGTGGTTTAAAGAGGAGAGAAATTCTGCTCTCACTCGGGCAGAACCTCCCCTAATTAACTCTCGTTTTCACTCGCTAAACTCGCGGATTTTGATCGCTTTTTAAGTCGTTGTTGGGTGTTTGGAGTTTGGTGAGTGGGTGTGGGTTGATTGAGGATGGATGGGGGTTATGTGATGTCGGGAGGTCGATCGGGACGGATCATGATGCCTCGGGATGGCTCGGGACGCCTCGGAATGGCTTGGAAAGGCTGGGGGATGAAAGGGATGGATTGTTGAGATGTTTGTTGATGAGAAATGAGCTGATGGAGGCCAGTATTTATAGGCTCGGAATCTGGACGAATAGGTCCACAGAGATTGGCCATGCTTTGCAAGGTGGTCCGTATGGACTCGACATTAATCAGTCCTTTCCTGGCTTCCTGGATTTAGGGGATTTAGCGTGTTAACATAGTGGTCCGTGCGGACCTACCATGCAACAAAGAGGTCCGCACGGTTTAAGCTGTAATCTGACAGCACTTTGACTTATATGTCATTCCTGCATGGCCCTTCTGATGTTTTTTATGCCTAAGGAGTCATTTCTTGGTTTGCTTGATCAGTTTGGTCCCTTTGGAAGTTTACGGGACTTCGGGATCGCGGGGAAGTGTACCTTCGGTGTTTTCCAAATGCTCGGATGGAGAGCGATCCGGATTGGGGTACTTACAATAGGTCTCCTATAACTACCTGGTCAATCGAAATTGTATTACATGTGGGCCATGTGCTTTCTAAGGGACGTGTCGGCTCAGTCATGACTAAATCATGTGAGTGATAGGTCGCCTCATCTTACATCAGTTCCATCTCTTTTTCCACACACTAAATTGGTGCCAACCATAAGGTTGTAATGATAGACTTTGAAAATTTCCAGCTAGCCTCTGGAGTTTCTACCTCGAGTTCTCTTTTCTTTTTGGACCTCAACACATGATCAAGGTAGTCCCTGGCCGTACTCAACAAACACCCAACTCCCAGGGGGTGGGAAACTTAAACCTTTGGTGGGGGATTAAGGGAATCATCCCCAGTGTGACCTGTTCAGGAATTCCTAGTATAGAATGGTAATCACTTATTACATCAATTATTATAAATGTTACCTTGGTTATGGTCCTCAGAGGATGTTGTCCGACATCCACCTCCAGCTTTACCTGTCCTTTGGCGTCGACCCTGTGGTTGGTGAATCCCTCCAGTCGACCAGAATAAGGTGACAATCTGACATCTGTAAGGCCCATTTCCAAGAAAGTTTTGTAGTAGAGGATGTCTTTGCAGCCCCTGTATCGAGCAAAATCCTATTGGAGGTCCAATTGTCAATGAGTCCTAGAATGACCAAGATTTGCTCCCTTGCTGCCACCCAGTGTCAGCCTAGGTTGCCTTGGCTCTGGTACCCCTCTAGCTGGTCGATCTCCAACTGGGGGAGGATCTCCTTTTACGAATCTGTCTAGTTTACCTTCATTCACACATTTTTGGATGATCATTTTCAAACTCATACACTCTTCCGTAGTATGGCTAGTATCCTTGTGAAACTCATAATACTTGTCGTTGTCCCGGCTGAACTTATTTTGGGGATTCATGGGGACTGGGGGGCCAGGTCGACTGTGTTCATTATCTCAGTTCGACTGACTGTGAGCGAGGTGAAGTTTTCTGGGACTCTCTCAGTTGCCCTAGTTCTGTTTTTCCCTTTGTTGTCGTTGTCAGTCCTAGTTGATACCCCTTTTGTCAACTCCTTGAAACGAGTAATGTAGCTCATGGTGCTTTCCATTTTCCGTTGAGTAATGTTGTTCAGTTCGGTAATTGTCTTCTTACGAGCTCCAGCCGTTGAATACCTTTCCAGAAACTTTCTCCTCATATATCTCCATAAGGTGATGCAGCCAGTCGACAAACCATGAAACCAAGTCAATGCTACACCTTTAAAGGTGCTGGTTAGTGCCTTCTAAAGCATGTCATCCTCTAAAGAGACCAAGCACATGGTGGCCTCAAAATGTTGCATGTAATTCAGAGCGTTAGTCGTGCCGTAATACTTGTCTAGTACGGGCAGCTTAAATCATGCAGGTGGGCCTTTATCAAGCATACTTTGGGCCAAGGGTCGAAGAGTACTATCATTTTGTTCGCCCTTGCCGCCTGGTGCTTTTTGAACAGCTTCCATATCGTCTAACCTTCTTTTTAAGTTCAAAAGCTCCCTAACATCCAGGTCGCCTCTTTGGTGGGAGACGGAATTGGACTTCTGTCGTTCCTCCCTATGGTGCTCCCTCCTCGAAGGATCCCTTTCATCTCTGGGAGGAGCCCTTTCTCTCCTATCTCTCCTTAGAGGTGATCGATCTCCTCTTGGGGGCTACCTACCTCGAGCTTTGTCAGCTTCAATCTGCCTTTTCTGTGTTGAGTCAGTTTCCTATTCTCTTTGATTATTAAGTCTATCCCCAGTCCGATCAACTGAGATGTGGGTAGGAGGAGGCCTGTCATTCCTCCCTTCTCCCCCTGACGGCCTAGGGGGCCTAATTAGCACGTCTATGTGAGGTTAAGGATGGAGCCACCATTTGTGATCTTCGGTCGTCCTTTTTAAGGAGACTCTGGTACCTCAAGTAATTCATCTTGTACCTCAAGCAAGCTCTGCAATACTCTTGTTCGCTCTAGTAGTATCTCCTTCCTAATAGGGTGAGAAGATGAGGTACCAGCCATGTCGCCTACAGCTGTTCGACCTGTTTGGATTTTCTTGGCCTGCTGGCTTCCCCCTTGGGTGGCCATGGGCCTCTTTCTCTTCTCCTATCTAGTATTCCTATCCCGTTTGCCACGCTATTGGATCGAGTAGGCCTCCTTGTGGGGAATTCGGGTGGAGGAGGAGACAGGTTAACGGTACGGTTCCCAGCACCCACATCCGTGCCTGGGTTGTTCCCACCGGCATTCTCATTGATTTGGTCACTTGAGGCGGTAGCAGTGTGTAGTTCAGATACCATGTCTGTAAGTATGCAAGGTTTCAAGGTCTAGTGTTTTTCGTTTCCCGGCAATGGAACCAAACTGATGATGCAGGAAACAATCCGGATCAACCTTAGTCCAGTAATAGGTTGTAATCCAGCTACTATGACCTAAAACCACGAACACAGGAATTGCCGGAATGGTCTACGGCTACGACACTCCGACGTGATGATGAGATAAAGCGTTATAAATTTGTATGAAACTGTATTGAAACGACTTAATCTCAAATAGCTAAAGATAACATTATCTTTTAACGTATGATGTTGCCTGTTATATATAGTGGTGTCATGGGATCATTATGAATCCCTAAGATAACGGAGATGTTGTTGGCGTAATTGTTTACGAGAATGTAGGAGGCGGTTACAAATAACGACATGGATAGACACACATGTTGATTGATCGAGGTCAACTGAATGATAAAGGGTGACATGAATTTGTGCATTGTTTAGGCAGAGATAGCACAAGGATGGATTTTATGTCGGATGAAGATAAGTCGAGATCAAGGAACGTCGTACAATAAGGTAGGTCGACTGATTTCCACTGATGGGCCGGTAGACTTGAGGCTGCTTAATAGGCCCACTTCTGTTGACACACCTTCGGGGTGATCTGGACATTGAGCCATATGTGTTGGGCCTAACCGGCCCTGCTCAAAGTTCCTTTGTAATAACAAAAAAGAATGTGACTTTTATTCGAAAACAAAGGGAGTAATAAAAAAGAGCCGGTTCATGAAACACTGAGATTCATATTATTATTTTTTTTTTATGCTAAAAAAATACTTATCCCTAACCCAGTGAGGTTTTCCAGAACCCTAAAAACATGATAATCATTGTCATTAATCATTATAACACATGCTACATTCACCATATCTAAAGAACGAGGGGGGAACTGATATTGCACGATGGAGAGGAAATCAAAACTTGAAGTTCATTAAAAATGGGTTTTACGGAACTTCCTCACTGTTTTGTAGCTTGCAAAATCAAGCTCATACAAATGAGATGTGAATAATTCAACCATCTTTCTGACAGAGAAAGACCGAGGGTGCAAGATTACAGACAAGACGAGAATGTCGCGGATTAAAAGTGTCCCAAGCTATATATTACAGTCCACGCAAGCTGAAAAGTAGATCATGGAAACTGGAATGTTAGCAAGGGGATAACAAGCAATTTGTCCAAAAAAATTGAAGGAAAAGGAATTTGTCCGATACCAGAAAGAGCGTAAAAGAAGCAAAAAGCCCCTCTTGGAGAAGAGCACCATGACCGCCAAATTCTTCTTCATCAACTTTTAGTATCATTGCATAATAACCATAGATAATTGCAGATGATAATACAAGGAACCTGGAATAAATCAGGACAAGTTGATGTATAAAGATTTCATACAACATTTCAGTATTGAATCTTAAATAGTGTAATCGATGGGAAGACAAAACATTCCTCCAAGAGAAATGTTACGCAGAAACTCCAACCATTTATTAAGCATCATAAGATCGTTAATCATAAGGGTACAATTGTTAATCCATCTATTTAAACGGATTAACAAGTACTCCCTCTGTCCCAAAATAATAGTCCTATATCTCCTTTTTGTTTGTCCCAAAAAGTTGGTCTCATTTCCAAAATTAAGGCTTCAAGATCACTGAATTTCTAAAACTTATAATGTAACCTTAAAATGTTTGAAAAGTCAAAAGGGACTATCATTTTAGGTCGGAGGGACCGAGGGAGTAATATAGGAAGCTACCCTAGCATTCCATGCCTTACACCATACATCATTTTGTCTCCCAATGCCATTCAACTAACTGCAACAATTCAGGTTCCACAGTGTAGATGAGGATATCCATTAACACAGATTTAACAAAATTTTGCTTATAAACAAGTACAGTTCCTATTTTGAACATTAGGTTTCATATGAAGACATATTTGCCATAAGAAATGAATAAGAAACTATGTCGGACACAACCCGCCTGCAACACGCGAACCCTAGCCCAGGTACCAAAACTAGTCGGTCATTGCTAGCAAGTGCTAGATCTACAATGGCATTCTAGCAGCTGGATGAGAGAGTTACAGGAATCATAACTTCCATAAATATCAAATGTCCAAAAAATTAAGGAAATTCAAGCAGACATGAAAGAGATGGGATTATTCTTTTAGTTAATTGAAAGAGGTCAAAATAAGAATAATCAGAAAATTGGGTAGGTTAAAAGTACTTATTATTCACCAGTCAAAGCAATAAATACACTCATTTGCCCCTTGCTCAAGTTACAAGTATGATCTAAAGTTCTCTTAAATGTCTGCCATGATGGTATAATCAAATTTGGATGAAGAACTGTATTTTCTAGTATGTGATGACCTTGATTGAATAATCCTCTGGCTCCTTGGTTCTCAAATCCTAAATAAGGCAAGCAAGCTTCGGATCACAAGCCTCCATATTCGGTATTCCATAACAGAGAAATTCTTTCTTCGCCATTTCACAATGTTGCATATATAACATATAATGCAGAAAAGGTTTAATTTTTTATAATAAGTTATATTATCCTATAAGAAATAGGATGATAATGGGTTGTACTTTTCAAATGGGGATTGGGGAAAGAACAAGGACCCCGAACAGAAATTCCTGAAAAGTTCTAACCTAAGATAAGGTTTCCCCAAGTGAACATTGATGTAATTGGGGGTGGAACCAGTTAAAGGAATGGATGTAATTTATAATATGCAGTAATGTGTTGCAATACGACCATAAACTAATGACTACTGCCTTGACTACTAACTCTTTTTAACCTATCTAATTATAAAATTTTTAGCTTTAAATCAACCCTACAAATATCCACGGAAAATACAAAAGGCATTTTCACTATTTCACCAAATGAAGCGACTGAGAGCAAACAAAACTCCCTTCGCACCAATTGAATAGGTGTACCGTGTACGCATTCCTTTTCTAAACCAATTGACTATACTAACCTTTTTTCCCCCTAGTTTAGTAATCCAATGCTTCCTCCTAGTTTTTAAATTCAAATGTTTTAAGAGGTAATTAGAGAATTAATCATTTGTTTACCACTTTCTTTACTTCGCGTGTTTGGACAATACACACCTCTTCTAATGGGACGAATGGTGTAAGATTCATAATTAAAAAAAAAAAAACTAAAAATGACACAGGTGAATGAAAAAAATCGTTAGGCCGAGCTTAAAGTGGGATATCGATAGGCTGAAATTTTGATTTAAATGCGCTTACTGTGAACATCTTTCTAACCTCCTTAAATTTTTGCATGTGAAAGAGACTTACCCATTAGAACAAACGGATTCTACTTGACATATGCTGTTTGCAGTTTACAGGACATGGAGAACTCTCAAAAGTAAAAAGAGATTATTCTAAGAATAAGCTTGAAATTGAGACCAATGAGTCATTAATTATCTTCCTTAAATTAGAGGTTTGGAAAGGAGGGAAGAGGGTTGAAGAAGAAGGTATAGTCTTGAGCAACAATAAAAACAAACTTTCTACACTAGTCTTGCATAAGATTGAAGCTTATTAATAGATGCAGCTAGTGCAAATAAAAATCAGTTTGCACTATCCTAAAGAAATTATCCAGTAAGAAATTGTCTTCACATCATTTAATCTCATCAGCAATAAAACACTTTTGGCATAAATGTTTGAGATTGTTGCATTGCAGTTTCAGTCAAAACAGGCTCACCACATATAGAATTTTATGTTCTCCAAGAGAGTGGAATCAATCACTCAACCAATAAACTCAGGGGACGGTTCCACAGACATTTACATAACCAATCTGGGAAGCCTTGTTACTTTTTTAGGGACATAAACCAAAATCAATCCAAGATGCAAGCCCCCACCTCCAACACCCCAACCCAAACCCAAAAACAAGATAAATAAGTCCTCTTAGCTTCACATGCTCTTCATAGGAGGTCTTCAAATTTACGGAGTTAATTTCAACAAGTTTCTCAACCTAAATCAATATGGAAA
>JAFEMH010007194.1:0-30000 GCA_022495995.1 Adenophora triphylla var. japonica | reverse complement strand
ATCGATTGGATCTAACTGAGATGAATTAAAATTGTTGGATCAATTGAACTGGATGGATTGAAGGAAAGAGTTTTTCTAATTTCTAGTTGATTTATGAGTTGTGACGTTGTTTTTGTCGTCTTGCACGTGATGATGATATTCCTACTTCTTTTCGCCTTTCTTTACTACTAGTTACACCCCTGCATTAATTAAATGTACGGATAAAAAATTATTTCAAAAAAAATTAAAAGTAATAGAAGGAGTTGCTCTTTATATAGCACGTCACACTAGGGATGGCCAAAACCGATTTCGGACCCAGTTCCGGTTCGAAATCGCCGATTTCGGTTTGGCAAAAGGGTGAACCTTAATCGGCCCTTGCTTACCCCGGATCCGATTCCGGTTACCACAATCCGGTTTCGGTACGGTTTCGGTCCGATTCCGGTCAATAATGAATAAAGAAGCTAAAAATTATTGAAAAATAAGGAATTTTCGGTCCGATTTCGGGGCCGGTTCCGGGCCCGGTTCACCATTTATGTGAACCTTAACCGGCCCTTATCCAAAACGATTCCGGTTACCCCGGTTCCGGTTTTCGTGGCGGTTCATGGCGGTTTCAGGCTTTTCCGATCCGGTTTCGATCCGATTTTTCGATTTCGGTCCGGTTTGGCCATCCCTACGTCACACATTTATCCCTTTTATTTTTCCCATTTTTCTTTATAGCAAGTCTCTATCTTACAAATGTGAAATGACAAAATCGATCAAGTTTTCAATTCCAAAACTGGCTGTTAGCGGAAAACGAAAATGAAAAGCTTTCTTGAGAAATTAAAGAGCTATGAAAAGTCTTAGTTAAGGAGTCATTTGACGGTGATTAGGCGCCCTAGACGTGACCTTAGCGCCTTAGGCGTGACCTAGGCGCACACAACACCAAGAAAGTTGGTGTTCACAAATGAGCCAAAAGCCCCAAAATTTATACTATTTCATTTCCTAGCTCTATGCTATGGCCTCTCAATATATACTACTCCATTTTCTAGCATTTTAATTTCTAGACGACGTGGGATTAATATCCCATTTGATTTTCAAATTCTAAGGCCTCTCAATATATACTACTCCATTTTCTAACTTTTCAATTCCATGACGATGTGGGATTAATGTCCAATTTGATTTTCAAATGCTAAGGCCTCTCAATATATACTACTCCATTTTCTAGCATTTCAATTTCTAGACGATGTGGGATTAATATCCCATTTGGTTTTCAAATGTTAAGGCCTCTCAATATATACTAAATGGAAAGCTTTCTTGAGAAATTAAGGAGCTTGAAAAGTCTTAGTTAAGGAGTCATTTGACGGTGATTAGGCGCCCTAGGCGTGACTTAGGCGTGTCCAACACCAAGAAAGTTGGTGTTCACTAAAGAGCCCCAAAATTTATACTATTCCATTTTCTAGCATTTCAATTCCTAGACGATGTGTGATTAATATACCATTTGATTTTCAAATGCTAAGGCCTCTCAATATATACTACTTCATATCCTAGCATTTCAATTCCTAAACGATGTGAAATTAATATCCCATTTGATTTTTAAATGCTAAGGCCTCTCAATATATACTAATCCATTTCCTAGCATTTCAATTCTTAGACAATGTGGGATTAATATCTCATTTGATTTTTAAATGCTAAGACTTCTTAATATATACTATTCCATTTCCTAGAAGATGTAGGATTATTATCTCATTTGGTTTTTAAATGCTAAGGTCTCTCAATAAATGAAAAGCTTTCTTGAGAAATTAAGGAGCTATGAAAAGTCTTAGTTAAGGAGTCATTTGGCAGTGATTAGGCGTCCTAGGCGCGCCCAACACAAAGAAAGTTGGTGTTCACTAAGGAGTCAAATGCCCCAAAATTTATACTACTCAATTTCCTAGTATTTCAATTCCTAGACGATGTGGGATTAATATCTCATTTGGTTTTCAAATGCTAAGGCCTCTCAATATATACTACTCCATTTCTTAATATTTCAATTCCTAGACGATGTGGAATTAATATCTCATGTGGTTTCAAATGCTAAGGTGACATAGCGGAAGACTTGATAGATGCCAATTACTAGAAGAATTTAATCGATCCTAGCAAGAGACCTTCAACCCACGTTGAATCGCGCATGATTGCCAGGAATTGGACGAAAGGAGAACACTCAAACTTTCGGATTTAACAGAGTAAACACTCAATTTTTATTAATCAACAACATAAATTCGAAATTACAATTAACCCTAATTATATAGTGACTCTAGGACTTGAAAAACAAGTCAAAAACTTCCCAAAATAACCCTAGTCTATATAGTAACCTAATCAATCAACAAAACCTTAAAATAAAGTTCTAATATACTTCTAATACCAAAAATATTACCTATTTAAAATAAATTCCAAAAATAATAAAATAATAACAAATAAAAATAGTTAAAATCAACTCCTAACTTGTCATAATAATTTCCATTCATCATTCTCCCCTGCTTGAAGAAAATTCGTCCTCGAATTTTAAGTTTTGCTTGAATTGAAGCACTTGAAACTATTTGACGGACTTTAAATTTAGTACCACTCGACATGATATCCATCCAGTCTGTCCATCCATTCATGAGAAAGTTCTCAATAAATCATCTTTTTGAAGAACCAAGAATCTGAAACATTAGAACTATCAACATTGAAAGGATCTTCGTAAGGATGACCACTGTCAAACTTTCACATCAATTTATCTTGTGAAGATTCAACGCCAACCATTGGTACACCCATATGATGAGATGTTGGTAATTGACAGATTTCACAATTACATTCATCATAAATAGGTGGTTTTGACCAATCGATGGAAAGTTCGGTAGTCGCCGATTCGACGAAAGGCCACGAAATATCACCACCACCAGAATCCACCGCTCAGTCTCGCTGTCCGTCGCTGCCACTAGGTCTAGGTTGATTCCTCCGAGCCTGTTGATTGAACAAGCCGGTCATCCAGGCCGTTAACAGTTCCATCAACAACTCCATACATTGATCTACGATGGATCTGATGCGTTCCTCCAGAATCGCCTCATCACGCTCGTAGATCGCTTTCACAGTTTGTCTCTTCTGCCCCCGAACCATTCTTCCTGAATCGAACGACAAGCTCTGATATCAACTGACGTAGCGGAAGACTTGATAGATGTCAATTACTAGAAGAATTTAATCGATCCTAGCAAGAGACCTTCAACCCACATTGAATCGCGCACGATTGCCGGGAATTGGACGAAAGGAGAACACTCAAACTTTCGGATTTAACAGAGTAAACACTCAATTTTTATTAATCAACAACTAAAATTCGGAATTACAATTAACCCTAATTATATAGTGACTCTAGGACTTGAAAAACAAGTCAAAAACTTCTCAAAATAACCCTAGTCTATATAGTAACCTAATCAATCAATAAAACCTTAAAATAAAGTCCTAATATACTTCTAATACCAAAAATATTACCTATTTAAAATAAATTTCGAAAATAATAAAATAATAACAAATAAAAATAGTTAAAATCAACTCCTAACTTGTCATAACAATTTCCCTTCATCATAAGGCCTCTCAATATATACTAAATGTAAAGCTTTCTTGAGAAATTAAGAAGCTATGAAAATTCTTAGTTAAGGAGTCATTTGGCGGTGATTAGGTACCCTAGGCGTAACCTAGGCGCGCCCAACACCAAGAAAGTTGGTGTTCACTAAGGAGTCAAATGCCCCAAAATTTATACATCAAGAAAGTTGGTGTTCACTAAGGAGCCGTAGGCCCCAAAATTTATACTACTCCATTTCTTATCATTTCAATTCCTAGACGATGTGAGATTAATATTCCAATTGGTGTTCAAATGCTAAGGCTTCTCAATATATACTACTCCATTTTCTAGCATTTCAATTCCTAGACGATGTGGGATTAATATCCCTCCGATTTTTCAAATTTTATTTCGGGTTATTAAAAGGGGTGTGTTTAATAAATGAGTAATGAACCTAGCATCTATTTAGTCTCAATTCTTGTTTGAGCGGGAAAATGGGGGGTGCTGAAGTGCTTTGCACTTCAGCCTTTATATAGTTATAGATTGGGTTTCTATCTTTCCGAAAAGGAATTTTTTCTAAAATAATTTTATTTTAAAAATATAAATCTCAAAATAACTCACATTTGAAACTATTTTTTTAAATGATCAACTTTTTAGAACTCGCTACACGGTGTAGTGAGTTCAACATGTTACCGTTGAAACTCGCTACACGGTGTAGCGAGTTTGGTTTAATTAGGGTTTGGCGTTTAAATTAATCAGTTTAATTATCTAAAGCATAACTCGCTACACCATGTAGCGAGTTTGACCGGTCACACAGAACTCGCTACATGGTGTAGCGAGTTTAGAAAAATCACTTTTCCCTTTCCGACTTACAGACGGTTGAAAGAAAAAAAAAACCTAACTTGTCGCCGGTAGAAGAAGAAGAGAGAAGAAGGAGAAATTTTGTCATTGTTATTTTCATCAAATTCAAGCTTTTCATCCACAAAATTTTGTTATTGTAAGTTTACATTCATGTTTTTTACTTCATTGTGTGTTGATTTTGGTTTGATTTGAGTATTTGTTTACTTGCAATTCAGGTTTATTCAACTCAATTGTTGATTTATTTTGAACTCAATTGTTAGTATACTTTGATTTGAGTTGTTGTATACTCCCTCTGTCCCATAAAACATTACCCCTTTTACTATTTTGGGCGTCCCACTTTAAAGTCCCACTTTCCTAAAAAGGAAAAAAAATTTACTATTCTCTCCACTCATTCTCTCTCCTCCCACTCACAACACTTTTCAAATTTACTATTCTCTCCACTCATTCTCTCTCCTCCCACTCACAACACATACTTTAATAACATTATTTCTTATTTTCCTTTCTCAATAGTAAAGGGGTAAAGTTCTCCGGGACGGAGGGAGTATGTTGATATTGAACTCAATTAGTGTTATTATTGAACTCAATTGTAGGTATATTTGATCTCAATTGTTGGTATATTTGAACTCAATTGTCGTATATTTGAAATTATGGGGTTTTGAACTCATTTTGTGAGCTTTTTTTAACTCAATTGTTAGCATGCTTGTTATTTCATTTAGAAGTATTTGATATTAAAATTGGGTTTATTTTGTTGAAACAAATGGATACCTTCGTTGATCATGGGCCTATCGATAACTCTGTTTTAACTGAACATGAGAACCACATAGCTCGTTTTATTTGGGTCGGACAGCGGGTTGCTAGTCCGCTCTCATTTCGTCGTGGTGTCTCCTTGCTGGATAGATTAGCTCCTAGGTGTTAGCGTTGTGAGAAAGAATTTTATCTATTAGAGTCGCCACCTATATTATTCGTTTGGAAACATAGGAAAACCATTTTGAAAAGAGATTTGAGTTCGGGGCTTAGGTTATGGAATGGGTAGGTCGAGGAGCATCCATTTCACCCAATCCGGAGATCGGTCTTGCTAAAGAAAAGAGAGGTTTTCAATCTTTTAAAATATATATAATTAAAGAAAACAAATAAACCCTAATCAATTTCTTGATTAGGAATGTCGGATTGTATGCTTCGAGATCGCCTTCATCGATTGAAGGGACTCTAGGCCAATCCTTTTGATGAGATTACACCACTCTAAGAATCAATAGAGAGATTGAGAAAAAGAAGAGTAAAAAATAGAGGAGTTTACCTTGTGTTTAGGGAGTAATTGATTTAGAACGTGATTCTAAGATGGATTCTTGATCGGGAAGTGATTTGGGCAGAGTTTCGACTCAATATGAGAGTCAAGTCTTGATGCGGACAGAGCTTCGCCTTGATGCTAGGCTTGAGCCTTGATGTTCGTCAATCAACGTGGTTGAAGGACGAATTTAGGAGTTGTTTGTGAGTGATTTGAAGGAGTCTTTCGTGGAAAGAAACCAACAAATTGTGTGTGTTGTGTGAAATCCTGGACCCTTGAAATAGTGGAAGTCACCAAGTATTTATAGGGGTTTAAGAGGTAGAGGTGGAGAGGTAAAACACTCCTAGGAAGCTTCCAGAACTCAATTCTGATTGGAGAACCGGATTAGATGAGGTTTATCAAGAAAGGAGGTTGAAACGGAGAAGGAGAGTGATTTCTGCACATCCTGTCGAGGGGATATCTCGCGCGAGATATGATATCTCGTGCGAGATAACTAGTCTGATGACTATTTTGTCCTCTTCAGTTTATTCCGTTAGTCAGTTAGGTCCAAAACTAACGAGGTTAGTTAGAAACTTAACGAAAACATGACGAAACTGATATGCTTTCATCAAAACATAAAAGAGAGACGAAGAGTAGTGTAATCATGATTTATTGGTTCAGAATGGGGTGTCTACAGAGCCCCTCGGCGACAGGTCTTATTAAAGAAGAAGTGTCGTCGATAGAAAAGACATCATTCTAAACATTGGGATGGTAGTGCCGCACGGCTGCCTACGTATCTCTAAGAGAGAATCAGACCAAACGTAGTTCGACTCCAAAACACTAAAAAGGCTATTTTAGATATTTTGAAAATCATTTTTGAAAATTGAAGAGGGATTTTTTTTTTGAAAAGGTAAAATCATACTGAGGAATCAAGGACTTGACCCAATTCTGATGATACCCGGTTTGTTGATGATGTTGTTGAAGTGTGCCCTCGAGGTTACTCTGGCGTTGCCCGTTGTTGCCGAGGTCACGGACTTGAAGTTGTTGCCGAGGTCACGGACTTGAAGTTGTTGCCGAGGTCACGGATTTGAAGTTTGCTGCCATCACAGACTTTGATGTTTATTTCAGGAGGTCACCTTGTGTGTCTTGAAGTTGCTGCCGTCACAAACTTTGATATTGTTGCCGAGGTCACGGTCTTGAAGTTGCTGCCGTCACAGACTTTGCTGGTGTCGCCGAGGTCACGGACTTGAAGTTTGCTGCCGTCACAGACTTTGACGTTGTCGGTTGAGATGGAGGTTCTTTCGGCCCCTGTAATGCAAGGATATATGCATGATGGTCTCGGATAGACCCGAATGATTCTTACCTTCTGTACCTGTCAGCACATAAAGATTCCAAGTAGATTTTTTCATATTTTAGTTGTTCAACTAGACTTACGTGGTGGTGCTCACGTCTGTTTGTGTAAATGGCCGGCTGGTCATTTTGGTGGTGAGTTTATGTATGAGTATATGGTATATGGATATGTAGGGACATGTGTATGGATTTGTATTTGAGATGGTTGAACAGTATGAGTGAACTTGTGTTTGACAAGTTGGGACCAAATCAGGTTTATGCAGAATCTGTTGCTAGTCAGCGAGGCTGTATTGTTGTAGAATTTCGTTCGATGAGTATCCTTGTGTGAACACATCTAGGTCTGTTGAGAATCTTCATTCTTACTTCTCCTTGAGTCGTGTCTCTAGGAGGCAAACGACTACACATCTGTCGACTGTCGTAATGGCTTTATGTCCAAGGCCCCTTTGGTGTCTCAAGCCCCAAGTTGCTTGCATGTGGTAGATGACTTTGTGAATAGGCTTGTGAAGCTGTTCTCTTGATTTGAAGGTGATTGAAGAAGACTATCCTTGTTGGTTTGATTTGAAGAGGATCGAATGACGTCCGGTGAAGAAGGTTGAAGAATACTCTCCCTTTGACCTTTGATTTTTTTTCTTAGTGACGCACCCTGGTTTTTGCCTAGACCGCCCTTTCGGGTTTTCAATCTAGCGGGCATCTCTTTTGCGTCCTTTTTTTATTTTTTTTTTGAAAGTAGTATGTTAACTCGAAGAGAACTCAGAGAAGAGAATCTTATTGAGGAGAGAGAGATAAGATCTCAAGTTAGTTGAGGAGAGACGGACTCTATTTTTTTGGAAGGTAATCCAAGCATTGACTCTTTGAAGAAGTGTATTCTCTAATGATGAGAGTGAGAATCAAGGAGGAAAGCTCCTAGTGCAGATTCGATTATTTTTGAAGAGTTTGAAGTAGAGATTGACTGGGGGAGGAAAGGTTAGGAAGCCCCAGTTTTGATGCTTGGATTTCATGAGTGTGTATGAGAGTGGCTAACAGGAAGCCCCTAGACTCAACAAGACACGCTACTTGGCTCAAGCATCATCTAGAAGTTTCTAAATAAGTGTGAGAAGGAAGCCAATCATTAGTATGACTTAAGGGTAAACATTTTTTTTTGTTGATACTGAAAGTCTTCTTCACTTGTTGTAGGAGGATATTGAGGAATCCTCTTTTCTTTTGTTGGTATCTCTTGACTCCTCTTCTTTGTGGGAGAGTCTTCTTGCCTTTGTTGAAATTCCATCCTTGTTGTGGGGAGATGAAGGCTTGAGAATTTTTCTTTTTTTTTTTTTTTTTGATGCTCTATTTTTGCCTAGGACGATTTGGGGAGTTTCGACCTAGCGAGCTTTTTATTTATTTTTGTACTCTCAAAGCCTTGAGTTGAGTAGCCCCACTCTTCTTGGGATGAATGTTGACAGCAGCACCTTTGGCTTTCTTCACTTGTTGATCTTTAACTTTCAGTAGGGGTAATGTTTAACCCTTAAGCCTCCTAATGATAACTTGCTTCTTAAAGTCACTTAGAAGTTTCTATTTTTGTGATGATTTAGGGAATGGAGGGTCCATTATTTTGCATGAGTTGAATGATATTTATGAGGTAGAACAACCTTAGGGAAAGTGTTTAGGAAAAGAAATTACTTTAATTTATTGAGAAATTTAAGAACAGACTCGATAGTTTAGAAGACACAAACTAGAGGAGGTGAGAAGTATTAGAAAGACAGAACGACTCTTCGAGTTCATACTTGGAAATTTAAAACCTAATGTTGGGTATGTTTATTATAAACCCCTCCTATTACTTGATTTGATTGATACCATCACCTAATTTATTTTTATTTTATATGGACTATAGGACATTATGTATGGAGTTTTACAACTTCAATTTTAGTTAAGTCCATTTTTATAGTTTAGTTATTAGGCTTGAAAAAGATGGCTCTTTAAAATTAAAAGGCAATGTTTTGATCACAAAGAATTAATTTGGACCACATGAAAGCTTTTAACCAAAACATTATTTTGGACCACATGGAATTCACGGTTGACCGCAAGCCTACACTTTTGATGTGTTAAACAACAAAGTATTATTTTTGGTGCTCAAGGAAGTATTGACCTCATGAAATGGTATTGACCTCAATTGCAATAGTTTTGATCTTCAAAGTATTGGACCGCATGGAGTAAGTTTTGGGCCTCAAGAAATTGCTATGGGCCACAAAGCAATGTTTTGGGCCACAAATGCTTGGACCGCATGGAATTGTTTTAGGACCACATGGAAATATTTTTGGACCGCAAGACCTTCTTGGCATCAAATCCGGCTGACCGCATGACATATTTATTTGGTCTCAAAATTCACGGTTGACCGCAAGTTCCACTTGAACCGCGACACTATGGCGCAACCGCAACTCATTCCGGCATCACATAGCTTGCCAGACCGCACTTCATCAAAATTGAGAATTTAACTCTGATCACAACTCAGAGTTAACTCAGAGAATTTTTACCGTTGCAGAATTTGCTCCAAAATTCAAATTGGTGACAGCTGGGTTATTTCGTACAAAGGACACGCCAGTACACCACCTTGCCACTAACTCTGCAATGAAGGGACAAAAAGGACACGTGCTCCAATTAGACATCAACAGCACATTGTCCTTGAAGCTTGCTCAACACGAAATTCCAACGGTTCACTAACTCTGCAACATGGAGACACAAAGGACACGTGCTTCAATTATACATCAACAACACATTGTCCTTGAAGCTTGCTCAACACGAAACTCCAACGGCTATCTTCATCCCAAGGCTATAAATAGACCTTATGATCAAGCCTGAAGATATATATAGACACAGACATATACAAGAGTGCCATATAGCTAGAGAGCCAGAGATTTACTGGAGAAGTAACTATAATCATCAAGAAGTGTTGAAGCTCAAAATTTCCAGAATCCTTCGAATCTTCAAACACTTCTTCATCTTCAAAAGCTTTCAAGAATATCACTTACCCAGAAATCTCTCAAGCCTTGTAACCACTCCAGATTCATCAAGCTCTATCATTTATATTATAAAGAGCTCTTGAATCTTGCACACACACACATACACTGGTTATTGTCTAGGATTTGCTTCATAGAAAAAGATAGTTAGATTTGAGATTGTTTGATTCTCACTTTGTATTCCTTGTAACAGCTACTCAAATCAAATATACTATCTCCCTTAGAAAATCCAAGACTAACCATCTTGGTAGAGGACGTAGATCTTTAACGATTGAACCTCTCCAAATATCGTGTCATTTACTTTCTGCACTTTACATTTCAAGTTCATAAGTTTTCATATTGTTACATGTGTTTGATCTTCACTTGCATCCAACTTCATATTGAATTGTGTTTATAGTACAAATCTGCCTAAGCTTATTTTCAACTTTGCGGTCGACCACACTTTCACTTTTGCGGTCGACCACACTATCTTTCAACTACTAAGCTTTTATACTTACAAATCTGCCTAAGCCATTTTCAACCTCGCGGTCGACCACACTTTCACTTTTGCGGTCGACCACACTATTTTTCAATACTAAGTTTTGTACTTAGAAAACTTCCGCTGTGCATTTTACTAAGCTTGAAAGTTGGTTTTTACTTGACCACACTTTCAGCCCAAGTAAGCCAAGGTTGAATTTTCAAAAAGAGTAGAAATTTTTATACAGCTATTCACCCCCCCCCTCTAGCTGTTTTCATACTCTTGTTGTACCTTTGGAACCAACAAGTGGTATCAGAGCCAAACACCTTTATAAAACTATTCTCTGTTTTTCAAGCTTAACAGCTTGGGTGCCGATTCGTCATGGCAACTTCAAAAGCTATGGCAACGATTAACTATTCACACATTCCTATGTTGGATGAAGATCACTTCGATATCTGGAAAGCTCGAATGCTAATTCATTTAGAGTCAATAGATGAAAGGCTAGTTGATTGTATCAACGATGGACCTTTTGTTCCAATGAAAGCCAATACTGGTGCAACTACCAATACCGAAGTTCCTGAAGTCAAAAAGCTGAAGACAGAATGGACTGACGAAGAAAGAAAATATGTTGCATTGGATAGCAAAGCCAGAAATATCATTTCCGGAACATTACCCACTTCAACCTATCAGAAGGTACTCAAATGCAAGACTGCAAAGGAGATGTGGGACTCTATTGAAAACTATCTCGAAGGTGATGATCAATGCAAGGAAAGCAAGAAATTTGAAATTGAAAGGAGATACAGCAGCTTCAACAGACTACCCAATGAATCTCTACGTCAAACCTACGATCGCTATGTTGAGGTAGTAAATGCTTGCTTATCTCTAGGTAAAGTTTTAACTGATAAAGAAATTAACATGACATTCCTTTCTGCTCTGGGATCCAAATGGATGCACAAAGCAACTTCCCTCGAAGATTCAAAACAATTAAATACATGGACTCTTAGTAATTTATATGCAAACCTTAAAGTTTATGAGTTAAAATTACAACATATTGAAGAAGTCGAGGGAAAGGGAAAATCACTTTCTATGTCTGTTGTTGATCATGTGGAGAAACCCTCAAAGCCTACCTCAGATCCTAGTATTTCAACTTCTTCTCTCATCGATATGGATGATGAGGACTTTGCCATGTTTGTAAAACGTTTTCAAAAATTTCGTAAAAATTCAAAACCGTTTTCAAAAAGCAAATATCCAGCAACATCTTCAAGGGTGAGTGACTCAAAGAAAAGGAGTGACCTTGTTTGCTACAATTGTAGAAAGCCAGGTCATTTTGCTTCAGAATGTCCTCAACCCAAATATGAGTATTTGAAAAAGAAAACTTTCCCTTCGAAGTTTTCTCAACGAAAGGGAATGGTTGCTGAAGAAGATGAGAATTCTAAAGAACTTGCAACTTGGATCGAGACTGATTCTGATGAAGACAGCGATGAGAGTACCGAAGAGGTAAATCTGCCTCATTCTTTGAGGATGCTTCTAGTGACTCGAAGATGAAGTTCACGATGAATCGCTCAAAAAGAGGAATGAGGTGATTTCAAAGAAAACCAAGCTTGTGGCTAGCAAAGGTGGACTATAGCAATTTTGACCTCACTCCAAGCACCAAGATTGGAAATTGTTCATTTTCTCGCCCCATCTTTCCATCCAAAAAATATAGCACCTTCAAAACTAAGTCAATCCCAAAAAGGGCTAATGAGATTTCCCCATGGATCAAGAAGAGATGTTTAAAAAGGCTGAAGTGATGATCCAAAGGTTTGAAAATGTTAAGAAAGCTCTATCACTATCAACCGATGAAATTTCTCAACTCAAGACGGAGAAAACTGTGATGAGATCCGAAATTTCAAATCTTAAGGGCCAAATCAAAAGTATGACTCCTCTTGTAGATCAAAACCTCATCCTTGAAACTAAGGTTGCTGCACTTCAACTTCGCAATGATGACCTGGTTACCCAAATCAACGATCTTCAAAAGATTATTGATGGGTGGCTCAAGTCAAAATCCACCTCGGATCAAATCATAGACTCCCAAATTTCCAATGGAATTAAGGAGGGTATAGGTTTTGGATCCGGTGAAGAAGAGAAGTGTGCATCTGATAGTGAAAAGGATGAGGAGATTTCAAAACTAACTAATGAAATTCCTAAGAGGAAGCATGCTAATCCTAAGGGTAAAGGACAGCATAATTTCAATTATGTCTACCCAAAGTTATAGGAAGGACTCTCAGATACAAGAAAAGGATTCTGAGATTGATGATTCGGAGAACATGGCTTATGGAGTTGGCCGCATCCCTACTCCAACCACTTCTGGTGGAATTGGTGGTGCTGGCAACTGCAAGGCTGACCGCCCTTCTTCTTCGACCATTCCTCCTGCCTTCAAAAGCAAGAAGAATGCTCCTAGAAAATACGTAGTCAAGCCAAAGCCAGTTCCCTTTGTCAAAGCTAAAATCACTGCTCCCAAACCGCATGTAACTCTTAAGAAAAGTAAAGAGTTAGTAAAAACACATGATATTTGTAGCTTTCATCATTGTTCTGTGTGTGATGGTTATGGTCACTTGGCTGCTGAATGCCTTTTAAGATTCACACCTAATGCTCGAAGACATAATCTGCCTTCGGTCAAAAAGGTGTGGGTTGTTAAAACGTGCTAACCCCAGGACCCAAAAGAATAAAGGGGACCTCGTGCTTAAATGTTTATTTTTCAGGTCCTCTGCTTCATGGCTGGATCTTCCAAGGCAAATTCAAATGAATGGTATCTCGATAGTGGCTGTTCAAGACATATGACCGGAGATATCACATTGCTGGAAGATGTTCGTGAAGAAAATGGTCCATCAGTAACGTTTGGGGATAACAACAAAGGAAAGACGATTGGATATGGAGTCATTCGAAAAGGAAATCTAACTATAAAAGAAGTATCTCTAGTCAAAGGACTTAAGCATAATCTTCTCTTCATATCTCAATTTTGTGACAAAGGATTGCACTGCAACTTTACTTCGGCAAATTGCTTTATCAAAGATGGCACATCCGGAGTCACTTTGCTCAAAGGGATTCGTAAGAGTAATGTTTACATTATCAATTTTAATTCTGCTTGCAATCTTACTAATCTTTGTTTTGTAGCAAAAAGTGTGAGTGAAAATAGTTGGCTGTGGCACAAAAGACTTAGTCATCTAAACTTCAAATATCTATCTAAGATTGGAAGAGAAAGTCTAGTTCGTGGTCTACCCAAAGTAGCTGATCACCACGACAAGAAGTGCGCCGCATGTCAACTTGGCAAACAACCCAAGGCATCTTTCTCCAGCAAGACCGTGCCTTCAACTTCAAGATGTTTGCAACTACTTCACATCGATATGTTTGGACCTGTCACCATCGCAAGCATTGGAGGAAATAAATATACTTTAGTTGTGGTGGATGATTACTCAAGATATACATGGGTCGAAATGATGATCTCCAAAGATGATTGTTATGATATTTTGACCTCACTCTTTAGACAAACTTTCCAAACACAAAAAGAAGATGACATCGTTAGTGTTAGATCGGATCATGGAACAGTAATTCAAAAATAACGGTGTAGCTCAAGATCGTGACGACTATGGTATTGATCATAACTTCTCTCGTGCTTGGAGTTCCGCAACAAAATGGAGTTGTGGAAAGAAAGAATAGAACGTTGATCGAGGCCGGTAAAACAATGCTCGCCGAAGCCAAGCTACCACAATACTTTTGGGCGTAAGCTACCAACACAGCTTGCTTCACTCAAAATAGATCTCTCATCAACAAGACCTACAACAAAACTCCATATGAACTTTGGAGAGGAAGAACCCCCAACATAGCCTTCTTCAAAATATTTGGATGCAAATGCTTTATTCTATATAATGGAAAAGAGCATCGAGGTAAATTCGCTCCTAAAGCAGATGAAGGTATTTTTGTTGGGTATGCCAAACATTCTAAAGCTTTTCGTGTTTTTAATAAAAATAGTTTAAAGATAGTAGAATCTGTTCATGTTACTTTTGATGAACATTCTCTCCTTGAGCCACATTTGGCTCCAAATGTTGCTGATGATTTTGCTGAGCCTAATGAGACAGGTAACCCTCCTCAAAATACACCTAGATCAGAAAATCTCTCAACTCAAGGAAATCCATCAACTTCAACCGCACCAAATTTTTCAAATCCAACATCAGAAGTTCCTACTGAAGATGTTCATTCAGAAGATGATGCAGTTGAATCTAACCCCATAAATTCCATTGAGCCTATTCCTCAACTCACTTACTTTGATAGCTCAAATGATGTACCTATTGAAGATCTTCAACAACAAACAACTCAACCCGGACTTACCTCCGGAAATTCATGAGGTTAGAGATCACCCAATTGATAATGTCATTGGTGATTTGTTCTCTGGGGTTCAAACAAGGAGTTCTCACTATGATGAATACACTTCATTCATATCTCAAATTGAACCAAAGAAAGTTGATGAAGCACTCCAAGATTCAAGTTGGGTTGTGGCCATGCAAGAAGAGCTCAACCAATTCGAAAGATGTAAAGTTTGGACTTTAGTTCCAAGACCAAAGGATCAAGGAGTAATTGGTACAAAATGGGTGTTTAGAAACAAGATGGATGAGAATGGAAGCATCACAAGGAACAAAGCAAGGTTGGTTGCACAAGGATATAGACAAGAAGAAGGAATCGATTATGACAAAACCTTCGCTCCCGTTGCAAGACTTGAAGCCATAAGAATTTTCTTAGCTTATGCCTCCTTCAAAAGATTCAAGCTTTATCAAATGGATGTGAAGAGCGCATTTCTCAACGGTGAACTTCAAGAGACAGTCTATGTTGCACAACCTCCTGGATTTGAAGACCATAAACATCCTGATCATGTCTACAAACTCCAAAAAGATTTGTATGGACTCAAACAAGCTCCAAGAGCATGGTATGATACTCTATCTAAATTTCTTTTAGAAAAGGGCTTCAAACGAGGTAAAATCGACACAACTCTTTTCATTGCCAAATATAATGATCATACACTGCTTGTTCAAATATATGTTGATGATATCATTTTTGGCTCTACTAATGAAATTTTGTGTAAGCGTTTTGAGAAGCTCATGAAAAGCAAATTTGAGATGAGCATGATGGGAGAACACACTTTCTTCCTTGGGCTCCAAATCAAACAATGTGATGAAGGCATCTTCCTTAACCAAGCAAAATACACTAAAGACTTAATCAAGAAATTTGGACTTGAAAATGCAAAAGCATACGACACTCCTATGGCTACAGGTAACAAGTTAGACAAAGACTTGAAAGGTAAGAAAGTTGATCAAACTTTGTATAGAGGTATGATTGGCTCCTTACTATATCTAACTCAAGCTAGGTAGACGAGATATCATGTTCGGTGTTTGTGTTTGTGCTCGCTATCAAGCGAGACCCTAGAGAAGCACACCTTATAGCCGTAAAACGTATTATTCGTTATCTATGCGGGACTATTAACCTTGGACTTTGGTATTCCAAAGAACCATCTTTTGATCTTACGGGTTTCTCGGATGCAGATTATGCAGCCTGCACAATCGACAGGAAGAGCACCAGTGGAACTTGTCATTTCCTTGGAAATCGACTTGTTTCATGGGCCAGCAAGAAACAAGCTTCAGTGTCTGTCTCAACAACGGAGGCTGAATACATCGTTGCTGGGAGCTGCTGTTGTCAGATACTGTGGATGAAGCAACAACTAGTTGACTATGGCATTCATGAAGGAAATTGTCCAATTTATTGTGACAATACATCAGCCATTGCAGTATCAAACAACCCTGTTATGCACTCTAAAACCAAACACATCGATATCAAATATCACTTTCTCAAGGATCATGTTGAAAAAGGTAACATTTATTTAGAGCATATTGGTACTGACAATCAAATTGCAGATATTCTTACCAAAGCTCTAGACTCCAAGAGATTCGTGTTTTTAAGAGGAGAAATGGGTATGTTAGAACTCAAGTAAAACTTGTCCATATTTTTTTAACTAACAATTGTGTGTTTTAAGTTCATATTCAAGAACAGGTCAATAAGAATGGCCCATTCCATTCTTCACGGTCGACCGCACCAAGCCTATACAATGCACGGTCGATCGCACTAGTCCTTTAGCATGCCAAAATGTTTTATCAATTCTCTAGTGGACCGCGTGCATAAGATTGGACTGTATGAGCCTCTGAATAATTTCTAGGCTTTATAGAAGCCTTCAATACGGTGAACCGTTTGGCTCATTAAAGGTCACGTTCAACCGTATCACTCAAGACATCAGAATTCAAGCCACTTCATTCACGACTGGGTGATTGATAGAAGAGATCTGACTCAAAATGCCCTTGCAAGAGTTATGCTAAAATCGTTCAAGGGAAGTGAACTCTCTGCCCTCCCTATTGATTGATACCATTAAGGGGGAGAGAGTATTCACATAACAAAGGCTGTGAAGAATATCATGTCATTGAATGTCAAGCACAAGCCGACTTCGTAAGATTTCGTAAGCTACAATTTTTAATCTCTAATTCTGAAATGCATCATTATGGTTTTTAAAACTTTATTCACTCAAACTACTTGTTTGTAGAATAATGATTGCATTATTTTTGACTCATGCATATAACCTATCTTATACATCCATACTTATGCATATTTCATTCATTTAGTTTAAAAGCATTCATGCACTTCACTTTAACATCTTTGAATGCACTAAATGATTATTTATTACTTCCCAATATGAAATTCTTTTATCTTTATAGGAAGTTAGAAATCTATGACTTAGGCTTAAGTGTGTGCATTGACTTGGGACATGATTTACCATTCTTAAATTATTTGGACATGTTTTTATCAAGTACAATGAATTAGCCTTTGTCATAGTAGGTAATGGTCTCAATCAAATAGGGGGAGATTGTTGGGTATGTTTATTATAAACCCCTCCTATTACTTGATTTGATTGATACCATCACCTAATTTATTTTTATTTTATATGGACTATAGGACATTATGTATGGAGTTTTACAACTTCAATTTTAGTTAAGTCCATTTTTATAGTTTAGTTATTAGGCTTGAAAAAGATGGCTCTTTAAAATTAAAAGGCAATGTTTTGATCACAAAGAATTAATTTGGACCACATGGAAGCTTTTAACCAAAACATTATTTTGGACCACATGGAATTCACGGTTGACCGCAAGCCTACACTTTTGATGTGTTAAACAACAAAGTATTATTTTTGGTGCTCAAGGAAGTATTGACCTCATGAAATGGTATTGACCTCAATTGCAATAGTTTTGATCTTCAAAGTATTGGACCGCATGGAGTAAGTTTTGGGCCTCAAGAAATTGCTATGGGCCACAAAGCAATGTTTTGGGCCACAAATGCTTGGACCGCATGGAATTGTTTTAGGACCACATGGAAATATTTTTGGACCGCAAGACCTTCTTGGCATCAAATCCGGCTGACCGCATGACATATTTATTTGGTCTCAAAATTCACGGTTGACCGCAAGTTCCACTTGAACCGCAGACTATGGCAGACCGCAACTCATTCCAGACCACATAGCTTGCCAGACCGCACTTCATCAAAATTGAGAATTTAACTCTGATCACAACTCAGAGTTAACTCGGAAGAATTTTACCGTTGCGAATTTGCTCCAAAATTCAAATTGGTGACAATTTGGGTTATTTCGTACAAAGGACACGCCAGTACACCACCTTGCCACTAACTCTGCAATGAAGGGACAAAAAGGACACGTGCTCCAATTAGACATCAACAGCACATTGTCCTTGAAGCTTGCTCAACACGAAATTCCAACGGTTCACTAACTCTGCAACATGGAGACACAAAGGACACGTGCTTCAATTATACATCAACAACACATTGTCCTTGAAGCTTGCTCAACACGAAACTCCAACGGCTATCTTCATCCCAAGGCTATAAATAGACCTTATGATCAAGCCTGAAGATATATATAGACACGAGACATATACAAGAGTGCCATATAGCTAGAGAGCCAGAGATTTCTTGGAGAAGTAACTATAATCATCAAGAAGTGTTGAAGCTCAAAATTTCGAATCCTTCGAATCTTCAAACACTTCTTCATCTTCAAAAGCTTTCAAGAATATCACTTACCCAGTAAATCTCTCAAGCCTTGTAACCACTCCAGATTCATCAAGCTCTATCATTTATATTATAAAGAGCTCTTGAATCTTGCACACACACACATACACTGGTTATTGTCTAGGATTTGCTTCATAGAAAAAGATAGTTAGATTTGAGATTGTTTGATTCTCACTTTGTATTCCTTGTATGACTACTCAAATCAAATATACTATCTCCCTTAGAAAATCCAAGACTAACCATCTTGGTAGAGGACGTAGATCTTTAACGATTGAACCTCTCCAAATATCGTGTCATTTACTTTCTGCACTTTATATTTCAAGTTCATAAGTTTTCATATTGTTACATGTGTTTGATCTTCATTTGCATCCAACTTCATATTGAATTGTGTTTATAGTACAAATCTGCCTAAGCTTATTTTCAACTTTGCGGTCGACCACACTTTCACTTTTGCGGTCGACCACACTATCTTTCAACTACTAAGCTTTTATACTTACAAATCTGCCTAAGCCATTTTCAACCTCGCGGTCGACCACACTTTCACTTTTGCGGTCGACCACACTATTTTTCAATACTAAGTTTTGTACTTAGAAAACTTTCGCTGTGCATTTTACTAAGCTTGAAAGTTGGTTTTTACTTGACCACACTTTCAGCCCAAGTAAGCCAAGGTTGAATTTTCAAAAAGAGTAGAAATTTTTATACAGCTATTCACCCCCCCCCCTCTATATGTTTTCATACTCTTGTTGTACCTTTGGGACCAACACCTAATCTACTTCTATCAAAGGAGAAAGGGAGAGGATAGTTGTAGCCCCAAAGTGGTAAGTGCAAATTTCTTCTCGGAGCTTCATCTTCTTCATGGAGTACGAGGGAGAGGATTGGTGATGACGTTGGGACGTTCTAGATCTCCATTGTCAAAGAGGTCTTGGATGATGTCCTTCAAGTGGTGGCAAGAGTTGGTGTCGTGGCCGGTGAAGTTGTGGTACTTGCAGAATAAGTGATGAGCATGATTTGGACCCATATCCTTCGGAGGACCACCATCCCTTGGTTTGATCTTTTCATTCTGGACAAGCACATCGAAGAGTTCTTCTTGAGTGATTCCTTCAATTTTGTCATAGTGCCTCTTTTTCTTTTCGGGAGGAGGGACAGCAGAATACTTGTCGGTGTTGGAGCGGTTGACTGCAATGACATTGACTGAAGTATCCTTACTTGTAGCGGGTTTGTTGTAGCGGAAGTTACTTTCCTTCTTTTTGCTTTTTAGGAAGTCATCAACCCTAATTCCGGACTCGAGGAGTTCATTGAAACTAGGAAAGTAATTACCGGCGAGCTTCTCTTGAAATTCATCACGGAGGCATTGGAGGAAGATGTGGATTTGCTCTTTGAGAGTAGGCCTTTCGACAATTTCAGTGAGTTTGAGTCTCCATCTTCTAGAAAATTCAGCAAAGGACTCATTGGCATGTTGCTTGGTTTGTTCAAGATCCCTCCTAGTAGGACGGTAAGTGGAGTTATCTTCAAACTGCCTTTGGAAGACTAAACATGAAGACGACCAATCAAGCCTTGTAGTCGTAGGAAGAGACATGTACCAATCCCTTACAGCACCCTCCAAGGTTTGAGGAAAGCATTGGGCCAAGATTGTGTTGTCAACGCCCATTGGAAGCATGGCCCAAGTATAGGTCTCAACATGAGCTCGAGGACAAGTAGTACCATTGAACTTGGCAATATCGGGTGTCTTGTACTTGCGAGGAAACTTGGTGATGGATTGTTGAAGAGCATCGGGATCAAATGGAACGAATGACCCTTTTGAAGTGTCAAGAGTTGCAAGTTTCTTCTCGAGGTAGTTCTTAGTAACATGGTCACCAAGTTTAGTAGTTTCACCACTGCCTTCTTTCTTGGTTTTAGCACCCTTGGAGACATATTCCTCATCATCGGAGGAGGATGAGGAAGAGGAGGAATCGGATTCTTTCTTTTTCTTGCTTGACTTCTTGGTTTTTCTATTCACTTTGGTGTAGGATTCCTCTTCATCGGAGGAGGATTCCACTTTCTGCTTTTGCTTTCTGCCTTTCTTGACTTTCAGATCGTTGAGTTCTTTCCTGAGGTCGGCCATTTGGGCGTTTTGTTCCTCAATTTGCTTACTTTGTTCATCCAACCTGGTCATGGCTTCGATGAGTTGGACCTTGGCATCATTGAAATCGGCCTCGGTGGTAGAAGGAGAAGCAGACATCGTGTCGAGCTTTGGTGAAGAACCTAGACGTGTAGCAACCGTGTTAAACCATGATCGAGTCCCAACAAGTCGGCTGAATAGGGTGAATGAAGGCTTTGAAGGTTTGAAGGTTTAGGTCAAAACACGAAAAGACCGAACACTTATCTCGTACGAGACAAGTAGTCTCGCGCGAGACTTCACCACGGAAAGTCACAATTTTCTGATTTTAATCCTAATTTTGGTCGGACGGAAAATCCGTTTTAGGGGTTTCTAACGTTCAGAATTCAAACCTAAGGACCTAGGGGTCAAAGTAATCTCAAGTAACATCAAGTTTTGTGCAATAATTTTGGTGAAAATTTTTTCTCCTTTTTTTTTTTTTAGGGACAAATCCGAAGGGACAATTATAGGGACATTTCCGAAGCGACAATTCTTTGATTTCTTTTTCATGGATTATTGCACAAAACGATCTTGACAAGGGATTACAAGGACTCCAAGATCAAACCGACCGGTCACGGAGTGTCTTAAAAAGTCAATCTACATGATTATGTGGCGATACAGGGTTGGAAGGCTAGGCTCCCCACGATATGACAATCTAGGTGGATTGAATACGGGGAGTGGGATGGTCCAACTTCGGAGAGACCGGCGACTAGGTGGTTACCGTCATCCATCCTTAGTGTGGGTCCCGGGTTTATAGAGGGTATGTAGTGCAATGACAGTTATAATATGAGTGCGCGTGTGTGAGAGTCAATCTAGGTGATAGAGTAAAATAGAAAGTTTTATTTTTGAAAACTGAAAGAAAAACAGATAGTGGCCGCACCAAGTGGTTGCCTACGTTTCTCCCAAATTAGGAAGACTCAGGCCGTCGTAGTTCCACATAAAGGAGAGAGAGAGAGGAATAAATAATTTAAATTACAACTCCCGAATCCCCAATGGATCGGACTTTAATTATATAAAACCCAATCGCACGCAGTTCATAAATAATAATCAATTATTTAAATGAAATAAAGATTCGAGTTCTACACCTTAAGGGAGGCCTTAAGATGCGAGAACTCTGCAGATAATGAATTCTGGGATCCCCCTTGCATGTTCGGCTCTCGTCTTGGACTATGAGACAAACGGGAGAAACCATAAAACAACCAGATTGCCGAAGCAATATCTCGCGCGAGATATGATATCTCGCCGCGAGATATGCTTCATCTGAGAGCAGAAAATTCGAATTTACAATTTTTTTTTTGAAAACCTCTCTTTTAATTTTGACGCAAGTTTAAGCCTCTTAATTTTAAGTCCCCAGCAAAGTCGCCACTGTTAGCGTTGTGAGAAAGAATTTTATCTTTTAGAGTCGCCACCTATATTATTCGTTTGGAAACATAGGAAAACCATTTTGAAAAGAGATTTGAGTTCGGGGCTTAGGTTATGGAATGGGTAGGTCGAGGAGCATCCATTCCACCCAATCCGGAGATCGGTCTTGCTAAAGAAAAGAGAGGTTTTCAATCTTTTAAAATATATATAATTAAAGAAAACAAATAAACCCTAATCAATTTCTTGATTAGGAATGTCGGATTGTATGCTTCGAGATCGCCTTCATCGATTGAAGGGACTCTAGGCCAATCCTTTTGATGGGATTACACCACTCTAAGAATCAATAGAGAGATTGAGAAGAAGAAGAGTAAAAAATAGAGGAGTTTACCTTGTGTTTAGGGAGTAATTGATTTAGAACGTGGTTCTAAGATGGATTCTTGATCGGGAAGTGATTTGGGCAGAGTTTCGACTCAATATGAGAGTCAAGTCTTGATGCGGACAGAGCTTCGCCTTGATGCTAGGCTTGAGCCTTGATGTTCGTCAATCAACGTGGTTGAAGAACGAATTTAGGAGTTGTTTGTGAGTGATTTGAAGGAGTCTTTCGTGGAAAGAAACCAACAAATTGTGTGTGTTGTGTGAAATCCTGGACCCTTGAAACAGTGGAAGTCACCAAGTATTTATAGGGGTTTAAGAGGTAGAGGTGGAGAGGTAAAACACTCCTAGGAAGCTTCCAGAACTCAATTCTGATTGTAGAACCGAATTAGATGAGATTTATCAATAAAGGAGGTTGAAACGGAGAAGGAGAGTGATTTCTGCACATCCTGTCGAGGGGATATCTCGCGCGAGATATGATATCTCGTGCGAGATAACTAGTCTGATGACTATTTTGTCCTCTTCAGTTTATTCCGTTAGTCAGTTAGGTCCAAAACTAACGAGGTTAGTTAGAAACTTAACGAAAACATGACGAAACTGATATGCTTTCATCAAAACATAAAAGAGAGACGAAGAGTAGTGTAATCATGATTTATTGGTTCAGAATGGGGTGTCTACACTAGGATATTGTCTAGATTAGCCGAGAGTTGCTAGTCCACTCTCATTTCGTCGTGGTGTCTCCTTGCTGGATAAGACTAACTACTTGCCGACCAATAAACCTTGCATCTAGGTTGGGGTGATCACGACTTTCTCCAGAATATAAGCAGCAATGAGGAGCCTTATACTTGGTCACTTCCCAATAGCCAAACTTCCTCCTATTCACACGAACATAGAAATTGCATGGAAAATTTTTCAATAGACATTCAATTACCCATGTGTGAGTTGTGCTCTTTCTTACCCTGAACCGACGATTGGTGCGAATATGGTACATTTTTATATCAAATTGCGCATCGTTCTTCCTAGAAAAATGTACCCCTTTAGCAATTTCATGATTCTTCGGATCCCAAACTGAAAAACTAGGTTCATTATGATAATCAATGAAGCCTTCTTCTTGTCGAGCAGAATAACCAATATCACTATAAAAAGGATAATCTGCTCTCTCATACCTTCGATTTTACGGCGCTTCATAATGAACCAAATGTGTATCCACGTCATCATCAATCGGCCCATTATCACCCTCTCCTAAATCGACATCAGAATCACTACTACCCTCATGATATTCATCATCATAATCATCTAGCATTGCATCTACATCAGTGTCTTCTTCTTCTTCTTCTTCTTCTTCATAATCTACATCATCTTCAGAATTATCGTCATTAACAAGATCATTTTGGCATGCCCCATCATCATAATTTGGTGTTTGGGTTGATACAAGTGTTTGGGTACTTGGACCAACCCCTACATCACGGTTATCACTTGGTGAATACCCATAAATGGTCTCTGTGTGCAATGTTTCAAACTCTGGATAACGTCTATTTTCAATAAATTTTACAACCACATACATACAGCTGCAAATTACCCATCCCACCAAATTTAGCTAAATGATCGAGCATTATATTCATACACGCATCATCTTCAATAGGGAAAGGAAAGTACTCACCAATTCCGCTATCAAAAGTATGCGGACATCTATAAATGACTTCCAAATCATATTGAGACTTATTTAAGCCCACCTTTTTATAAAATTCATCAATCAACTCATTGTATCTTCATCGGCAATTAGCCCTAATTGCACATTTTGGCCCTTTTTTAAAATGAGGACCATTAAATGGTTGTTCATCACACCTCCCTAATAGCACATGAAAATGATTGGACCACCGTTCATCTTTAACCCTACATTACGAAATCAAAGTGTTAAAACCTATATAACAAACCCTAACATTTAGATCTATAATATACTAAAACACAGTTAAAAACTTAAATTTTATATCTAAACACAAGTGAAAACAATGATTAAGATGATGTTAATTTACCTTGATTCTTGGTTTTCAACGATTCTGACGAAATTAAATGATGTGAAGATTTGAGTTTTATATACTAACATTTAGATCTATAATATACTAAAACACAGTTAAAAACTTAAATTTTATATCTAAACACAAGTGAAAACAATGATTAAGATGATGTTAATTTACCTTGATTTTTGATCTTCAAGGATTCTGACGAAATTAAATGATGTGAAGATTTGAGTTTTTTTAAGAGTAAATATGAGAGAATTTGAAAATGATAATGAATCTGGATGTGGAAACCTTATCTACTGGAAATTTGCCATCACTACTACATTTCAAAACTAATGTAACGCATCTAATGCAACGACAGAGCTAATGTAACACATCTAATGCAACGCCAGAGCTAATGTAACGAGTCTAATGCAACGACAGAGCTAATGTAACGGCACATTTTGATTGATGCAACGCCTTTGATCTCAGCATTACATTAGATTTTATGGCGTTACATTAGATTTTTTGGCGTTACATTAGATTTTTCTAATGTAATGGCTAAATTACTAATGCAACGCCTAAATAATTCCCTCTTTTTTTTTAGGGCGGGCTAAAGAATTTACTTTCCCTCTTCTTTTTTTTCCGGAAAAAAATATCAAAGCCCGGGAACCGCTCCATTGAAAAAAAACTTCAATACTAAAAAATGTCCAAAATATTTATTTATATTCATAAAAAAATAAAAAAAACTATACATTTATAAATAAAAATTAAAGAATTTTACCCGTCTCTATACTCTATAACCTATACCCTAAACCCTAAACCTTATACCCTATACCCAATACCCTATACCATATACCATATACCCTATACCCTATACCCTATATATTATACCATATACCCCATAACCTATACCCTATATACTATACCATATACCCTATACCCTATACACTATACCCTATACCCTATACACTATACCCTATACCCTATGCCCTATACATTATACCCTATAACATATATCCTATACCCTATACCTTATACACTATACCCTATAACCTATATCCTATACCCTATACACTATATCATATATCCTATACTCTATACCCTATACCCTATATACTATATCCTATGCCCTATACCCTATACCATATACCATATACCCTATATACTATACCCTATGCCCTATACCCTATACCATATACCCTATACCCTATACCTTATACCCTATATACTATACCCTATACCCTATACCCAATACCATATACTCTATACCCTATATACTATACCCTATACCCTATACACTATACCCTATACCCTATACCATGTATCATGTACCATATACCATATATACTATACCCTATACCATATACATATACCCTATACCCTATACCATATACCCTATACCCTATATCCTATACCCTATATACTATACCATATACCCTATAGCCTATACCCTATACTCTATACCCTTTACGCTATACCCTATACCCTATATCATATACCCTATACCCTATATCCTATACCCTATACACCATACCCTATATCATATACCCTATATCCTATACACTATATCCTATACCATATACCATATATACTATACCCTATACCCTATACCCTATGCCCTATACCCTATATCCTATACCCTATACCCTATATCCTATACCCTATACCATATACCCTATACTTTATACCATATACCCTATACCCTATACCCTATACACTATACCCTATACCCTATACCATATACACTATACCCTATATACTATACCATATACCCTATACCCTATACCCTATACTCTATACCCTATATACTATACCATATACCATATACCCTATACCCTATACCCTGTACACTATACCCTATATACTATACCATATACCCTATACCCTATACCCTATACTCTATACCCTATATTCTATACCCTATACCCTTTACTCTATACCCTATATTCTATGCCCTATACCCTATACCTTATACCCTATACACTATACCCTATAACCTATATCCTATAACCTATATCCTATACCCTATACCCTATATCCTATACACTATACCCTATACCCTATACCATATACCATATATACTATACCCAATACACTATACCCTATACCCTATACCCTATACCATATACCTTGGTATAGGGTATATGATATAGGATATAGGGTATAGTATATAGGGTATAGGATATATGGTATAGTGTATAGGGTATAGGATATAGGGTATAATATATAGGGTATAGGGTATAGGGTTTAGGGTTTATGGTATTTGAGATTTAGGGTTTAGGGTTTATGCGAGGTTTATGGCTTAGGGTATGAGGGTATATGAGGCTTAGGGTATGAGGGTATGAGGGTATATGAGGCTTAGGGTATGAGGGTATATGAGGTTTAAGATTTAGGGTATATGAGGTTTAGGGTATGAGGGTATATTAATAAGTATTATTAATATTTTAAAAGTATAATTATTTTTTTAAATTTATTTTTGGACTGAGATAAATATTTTAGACTTTTTTTGGTAAGAAAGTTTTTTAAAAAATTTATATAAAATAAGTTAGAAATTAACTAAATAAATGAGGGACAGATAATATCCTTCACTATGAGTATTTTTTTTTAATTTTATTTTGTATAGAGATAAATGTTTTAGAATTTTTTTAGTAAGAAAGTTTTTTTCAAAAAAAATATTTTAAAAAAATTATACTATACCCTATACTTCCTATATCATCTATATTTCCTATATGCCCTATCTGCCTTGGTATAGGGTATAGGAAGTATGAGTGGTATAGGTATAGGATATATGGTATAGTGTTATGGGTGGTATAGTGGAACTATAAAATATAATATAATAGCATGGTATAGTGCAGATAGGTACTTATGGTGTTTAGGTCAGGGGTTCCAGGGTATATGCGAGGTTTTAGGCTTAGCTGCTTAAGTGGTATACGAGGGTATGCAACTTAGGTAATGAGGGGTATATGAGGCTTAGGGTATGAGGGTATATGAGGTTTAGGGTTTAGGGTATATGAGATTTAGGGTATGAGGGTATATTAATAAGTATTATTAATATTTTAAAAGTATAATTATTATTTTTAATTTATTTTTGGACTGAGATAAATATTTTAGACTTTTTTGGTAAGGAAGTTTTTTAAAAAAAATTATATAAAATAAGTTAGAAATTAACTAAATAAATGAGGGACAGACAATATCCTTCACTATGAGTATTTTTTATTAATTTTATTTTGTATAGAGATAAATGTTTTAGAATTTTTTTAGTAAGAAAGTTTTTTTCAAAAAAATTATTTTAAAAAAAATTATACAAAAAAATTGATATTAGACATACTACTTTAATTAAAATTTTGGGTAAATCAAATAAAAGCATGTAAATATTTTTGATAATTTTTGTAAATTTCAGTAAATAAAAAGTCTAAAATATTTTTTCCTAGTCAATAAAAAATAATAAAAATTACTAATTATTATTAGTACTATTATTAATATTATTACTGTTTATATAATTAATATTAATTAATTAATCAATTATATAATTAATAATTCATTAATACATATTATTGATAATAATATTATTATTCTTAATATTACAAGCATAATATTATTTTATAGTTTAAATTATTATTATTATTAATTATTTTTATTAATTATTATAATCATGAAGAAATACAAGTATTCCACATGGATCATTATCCAAGCAACATCTTCATCATTAAATGCATCACACATCCAATGGTCCAAATTCATGCAGCCATAAAAACAAAAACACACTTTCATTTAATTGGCCCTCTAATATTCACATGGATTATCAATAAATCAATCTACACCATTAATCATTTTCAAATCTAATTGTCCTAATTCACTCACTTTCAATAAACAAAACCACTACCCACCTCCTCAAACAACTCTCATTCTTCTCTCTCTTTCTTCTATCCATTTCCTCTTCTCTCGTCTTACTCTCTCCCCAAGTCACCGGCCAGTCCCCGAGATCCAACCCTGGATCCGCTGGCTCCCTCCAATCGTCTTCTTTCTCTCTCTCTCCCCCCCAACGCCGTATTCTTCTCTCGCCGTCTTTCTTCTCTCCCCTTCATCAGTCTTCGGTGAGGAGCCACCCCCAACGCCGTTCTTCTTCTCTCTCTTTTCCCAACCGGCTGGCGTTGCATTTGGAGCCCGAAATACTGGAAATTAACCTAAAATCTCTAAATGTTCGTAGCTCGCCATCTTTTGATTGTGTTCCCCCCCTCCCCCATTCTCCATCGCCCTCTCCGGTCCCTTTCCACCATGTGTGGCCTAGCTTCGGAATGTAAGGAGTGTTTAAGCCAAACCTTGAAAACCCACTCCCTCTCAAGCTCGCTGCCCCAATTCAAGCAACGTCTAACCTCGCTCTATCTTCATCTCAGTCGGCCTTCCTTTCCCTCTCCCTCCATGTGGATCTAATTTTGATTTCAAATCCTAAAGCCGTCTACTATTTTTTTTGGTTTTCGGTTTTGACTTCGTTACCAAACTATGAGGAAGACGATTCCTTCTAGTTTTCTATGACAATTTCTAGGTATTAATTTCGACAAGAACAAAAATCACTTTGAATGTTGATTTATTTTACCCAGGATCTGAATTTGTTTTTGCCCAGAATCTGGATTTGTATCTTTGTTTATAATTGCTAACTGAATGTATATATATATTTCTTGTTCTTTTTGCAGCCATTGAAGGTGGTGGTTGATGGTGGCGAGGTGGTGGTTGTGGTATAAGGAAAAGTTTAGGGGACTAAAAGTGTAGACTCTAGGAATATATCAAGGACTGATTTGAGAAAAGTAAAATTATAAAGGACTGTGATTTGAGGAAAAGAAAACCTAATGAATTGATTTGAGAAAAATAAATTCTAATGGACTGATTTGAGAAAAATAAAATTTAAGGGACTGATTTGAGAATAATAGAACTTAAGGAACTGATTTAAATATTTACAAAAAATTATATATATATATATATATATATATATATATATATATATATATATATATATATATATATATATATATATATATATATATATATATATAATTTTTTTAATAAAAAATATCAAATTAAGCAACGAAAATATTAAGTCATCGGTAATTTGGTATATCAAAAAAATAAAAAATATTGAAAAAAGAAAATTAAAAAAATTAATAAAATTGTGAAAATATGTAATAAATTTTAGGTACTCATCTACTTTTTGGCGTTACATTAGGTATTAAACTACTTTTTAAATTGGCGTTGCATTAGGTACTCATCTACTTTTTGGCGTTGCATTAGGTGTTCATATAGTTTTAAAATTGGCGTTGCATGAGGTATTTACCTAATGCAAGCGCCAAAGCTTACTCTAAGTTACATGTAGCTTACTATGTCGTTGCATTAGACCTAATGCAACGCAAGAGAATGCAACAGCCATTTGATGTTACATTAGGCCTAATGTAACGATTTTTGGGCCCTAATGCAACGAAAATTGGCGTTACATTAGCTCAGAAATGTAGTAGTGCATTTTAAACTCACTACACCATGTAACGAGTTC